>CM059196.1:83668211-83712845 GCA_030323885.1 Branchipolynoe longqiensis | reverse complement strand
GTTAGCACACTAGCCCGGAATGCAAAGAGATGTGGGTTCGAGTCCCGCTCTAGGCGCAACTTTTCCCATTTTCATCACCCCCATGACAATAGTATAGTGGGTAACATTACATGGGAATCACATATTGGATAACATTGCAATCAGTTTACAAAGTTATTCAAAGTTGATATTATTGGGCTGGATGTAAGTCTCCGTTAAGTAGTCCTTCCCCATCTCTCACTCTCTGTCTTCCTCCTCTCCCATTCCCTCCTTCTCCCTCCTTCCTCCCTTTCCCTTCTTTCCCTCCTTCTCCCTCCTCCCTTTCCCGCCTTCTCCCACCTTCTCCCCATCCCTCCTTCTTCCTCCTCTCCCATTCCCTCCTTCTCCATCCTTCTTCCCCTTCCTCCTTCTCCCTCCTCTCCACTTCCATCCTTCTCGCTCCTCCCCCCTTCCCTCCTTCTCCCTCCTCCCCTTCCCTCCTTCTCCCTCCTTCTTCCCTTCCCTCCTTCTCCCTCCTTCCCTTCCCGCCTTCTTCCCTTCCCTCCTTCTCCCTCCTTCTTCCCTTCCCTCCTTCTCCTCCTTCTTCCCCTCCTCCTTCTCCCTCCTCTTCCCTTTCCTCCTCTCGCTCCTCTCCCTTCCCTCCTTCTCCCTCCTTCCCCTTCCCTTCTTCTCCCTCTCCCCTTTTCCTCCTTCTCCCCTACTCCTCCTTCTCCCCTTCCCTCCTTCTCCCTCTCCTTCTTCCCTTCCCTCCTTCTCCTCCTTCCCTCCTTCTCCCCTTCCCTCCTTCTCCCTCCTTTTCCCTTCCCTTCCTCTCCTCCTTTCCTCTCTATTTTCTCTCCTCTCTCCTTTTCTCCTTCTACCTCCTTCCTCCTTTTCCTCTCTTTCCCTCTTTCCCACTCCTCCTTCTTCCTCATCCTCCCCTTGTTCCTTCTTCCTTCTTTTCCTTCCCTCCTTTCCCACTTCTCTTCTCCCCGTCCCTCCTTCTCCTTCTTCCTCCTTCTCGCCGGTCGTTATCCTTCTCCTCTTCCCTTCCCTCCTTCTCCCTCCTTTCCCCTTTCCTTCTTCTCCCTTACTTCATTTCCCTCCTTCTCCCTCCTTCTCCCCGTCCCTCCTTCTCCCTCCTTCTTCCCTTCCCTCCTTCTCCCTCCTTCTTCCCGTCCCTTCTTCTTCCTCCCTCTCCCCTTCCCTCCTTCTCCCTCCTCCCTTTCCCTCCTTCTCCCTCCTTCTCCCCGTCCCTCCTTCTCCCTCCTTCTTCCCTCCCCTCCTTCTCCCTCCTTCTCCCCTCCTTCCTTCTCCCTCCTTCTTTCCTTCCCTCCTTCTCACCTTCCTCCTCCTTTCCTCCCTCCTCTCCCCTTCCCTTCCATCCTTCTCCCCGTCCCTCCTTCTCCCTCCTTCTTCCCTTCCCTCCCTCTCCTCCTCTCCTCTCTACCTTCTCTCCTCTCTACCTTTTCTCCTCTCTACCTCCCCTTCCTCCTCTTCCTCTCTTTCCCTCTTTCCCACTCCCTGACCTTAAACCTTCGCCTCATACACTCCCCCCCCTCCTCATTTCCTCTCCCTAAACCTTAAGAGAATACCGGTGTACTATTAATTGAGATAAATGATTTGAAAATTTGATTTATTTAAAAAGGAAAAAAAAAGCCCCGTCCCTGAATTTACAGCCAGCGCCGCCAGAGGGCATTCTCATCAGGCGCAGGGCATTATGGGACAGGATCGGTAGGAGGGCTTAGGGCATGGCGGCGGAGATGCTGAGGGCTTTGTGCTAGCAGGCAGTCTGTCAGTCAGCGTTCATCCCTCAATCCGCGAACACACTCTGCGACTCGAGACTAACGACAAAACAGGTCGCGGTTCACAATATTTATTTTTAAAATTATTTGCTATATATCTTTTTTTTAATTCTTTTTTTTATATATTCCTTTAAATATTTTTTTTACCCAATGTAGTTATTCATTAAATGACGAATTTTGTCAGCACCAGAGCAACTGGTCTTCCAGCCATACAGCGAAATTGCTTGATACATAAATGAAACTATCTTTTGTAATAGTACACTGCATGCAATTCCCATTCTACAATAAAAGTATTATCTAAAATATAATATATTATATATATATATATATATATAAATAAGCGGGGTTCTACCTACCTAATTGTATTATTTATATTATTATTCCTATTGCCTGATATATTCACTTCGTAGCTGCTATTGTGCTGCACTGCTACAGCGCCACCACTGCTCTCAGTCATATTCGCGCTGTCGCTTTGCTTCGTACTACACACATTTTTAGCATCATTGCAATCATTGCAATCATTTCATCATTGCATCATTGCAATCATTGCCACATTGCAATCATTGCATCATTGCAATCCTTGCATCATTGCAATCATTGCATTATTGCAATCAATGCATCATTGCATCATTGCAATCGTTGCATCATTGCAATCCTTGCATCATTGCAATCATTGCATCATCGCAATCATTGCATTCATTGCATGTATTGTACATGTGGTGTATATGTCTTACAGGGCATTGGATGTTTCTGGATTTGTATTTAACTTTTTTTCCGTTCTTAATATATAGTGTAACACTTTATTTACAGGGGAGCGGGACGTAGCTCAGGCGGTAGAGTGTCCACCTGTGAAGGTGTAGGTCATCCGATCAATCCTGCTCAGTGGACACATTTGCAGTCTGGACTATTTTCCGTTCCGACCAGTGGTCCACAACTGGTTCATCAAAGGCTGTGGTATGTGCTGTCATGTCTGTGGGAAAGTGCATATAAAAGACCCCTTGCTGCTTATCGGAAAGAGTAGCCTATGTGGCGGCAGCGGGTTTCATCCAAAGAAATATGTCAGAATGACCATGTGTTAGACGTCGAATAGCCGATCATAAAAATCAATGTGCTCTAGAGGAGTCATTAAATAAAAGACATTGTTGACACTTTATTGACTGGGTGGGGTGAGTGCAGCCCACTCCACACCCACGAATATGTGTGGTACTTTACCTTGTGAGGTGAGTGCAGCCTGTTACACACCCACGTATTTGTGTGGTACTTTACCTTGTGAGGTGAGTGCAGCCTGTTACACACCCACGTATATGTGTGGTACTTTACCTTGTGAGGTGAGTGCAGCCTGTTACACACCCACGTATATGTGTGGTACTTTACCTTGTGAGGTGAGTGCAGCCTGTTACACACCCACGTATATGTGTGGTACTTTACCTTGTGAGGTGAGTGCAGCCTGTTACACACCCACGTATTTGTGTGGTACTTTACCTTGTGAGGTGAGTGCAGCCTGTTACACACCCACGTATATGTGTGGTACTTTACCTTGTGAGGTGAGTGCAGCCTGTTACACACACACGTATATGTGTGGTACTTTACCTTGTGAGGTGAGTGCAGGCTGTTACACACCCACGTATATGTGTGGTACTTTACCTTGTGAGGTGAGTGTAGCCTGTTACACACCCACGTATTTGTGTGGTACTTTACCTTGTGAGGTGAGTGCAGCCTGTTACACACCCACGTATATGTGTGGTACTTTACCTTGTGAGGTGAGTGCAGCCTGTTACACACACACGTATATGTGTGGTACTTTACCTTGTGAGGTGAGTGCAGCCTGTTACACACCCACGTATTTGTGTGGTACTTTACCTTGTGAGGTGAGTGTAGCCTGTTACACACCCACGTATATGTGTGGTACTTTACCTTGTGAGGTGAGTGCAGCCTGTTACACACACACGTATATGTGTGGTACTTTACCTTGTGAGGTGAGTGCAGGCTGTTACACACCCACGTATATTCCATATTGTGTGGTACTTTACCTTGTGAGGTGAGTGCAGCCTGTTACACACCCACGTATATGTGTGGTACTTTACCTTGTGAGGTGAGTGCAGCCTGTTACACACACACATATATGTGTGGTACTTTACCTTGTGAGGTGAGTGCAGGCTGTTACACGCCCACGTATATGTGTGGTACTTTACCTTGTGAGGTGAGTGCAGGCTGTTACACACCCACGTATATGTGTGGTACTTTACCTTGTGAGGTGAGTGCAGGCTGTTACACACACACGTATATGTGTGGTACTTTACCTTGTGAGGTGAGTGCAGGCTGTTACACGCCCACGTATTTGTGTGGTACTTTACCTTGTGAGGTGAGTGCAGGCTGTTACACACCCACGAATATGTGTGGTACTTTACCTTGTGAGGTGAGTGTAGCCTGTTACACAGCCACGTATTTGTGTGGTACTTTACCTTGTGAGGTGAGTGCAGGCTGTTGCACACCCACGTATTTGTGTGGTACTTTACCTTGTGAGGTGAGTGCAGGCTGTTACACACACACATATTTGTGTGGTACTTTACCCTGTGAGGTGAGTGCAGGCTGTTACACACACACGTATATGTGTGGTACTTTACCTTGTGAGGTGAGTGCAGGCTGTTACACACCCACGTATATGTGTGGTACTTTACCTTGTGAGGTGAGTGCAGGCTGTTACACACACACGTATATGTGTGGTACTTTACCTTGTGAGGTGAGTGTAGCCTGTTACACACCCACGTATATGTGTGGTACTTTACCTTGTGAGGTGAGTGCAGCCCACTAAACACACACATATTTGTGTGGTACTTTACCGTGTGAGGTGAGTGTAGCCTGTTACACTTCGATAAGATTCATCTCGTCATAGTCGCTAGTCGTAGGTCGTCGTGATGAATCGGGACTGCTCGCAAATATTTCACATCACGGTTTAAAATTAATCCCGAACGAACTCCCTCCCCCTCTCTCACACTCCTCCCCTCCACCCCCCCCCCTCCTCTACCCCACCCCCCCTTCTCCTCTCACCTTCTCTCTCCCTCCACCCCACCCCCCCTCCCACTCCCTCCTTCCTTCCTCTCCCTTCCCTTCCCCCCTGCCCCTCCCCTATCCCCTATCCCCTCTCCCTCTCTTCCCCCTCCCTCTCCCTTCTCCCTACCTCACCTTCCCTTTACCCCTTACCTCCTCTCCCTTCCCGTTCCCCCTCCCCCTGCCCTCCCCCTGCCCCTCCCCCTGTCCCTCCCCCTGCCCCTCCACATATGCCCCCCCCGCCCAACCCCTACCGCTGCCCTCCCCCAGCCCATCCCCTATCCCCCACTCCCCTTCCCCTATCCCCTTCCCCCTCCCCTATCCCTATACCATACCCCCTGTCCTCTCGCTCCCCCTCCCATATCCCTCTCCCCAACCCCTCCACCTCCATCTCCCTTTCCCTTCTACCACCCTCCCCTCTCTCCCTCCCCTCTCCACCCCGTCTCCCTCTCCTACCTCCTCTCCCCCTCTATCCTCCTCTCCGCCCACTATCCCCTTCCCCTACTTCCATCCTCTCCCCCTATCCTTACACTCCTCAAACCTGGCCAGGTTTTGTAATATGTTTTGTCCCAGAACGTGGAATAAATGACGAGCGATGTTCACCGCCAATAAATCAGGCAGACAGATAGACAGGCAGGCAGACAGGTAATCAGACAGACAGGCAGGCAAGCAGGCACACAGGCAGACAGAAAGGTAAGGAGACAGACAGGCATGAATACAGGCATGCAGACCGGTAGGCAGGTAAACAGACAGGCAGACAAGCGGGCAGACAGACACACAGGCAGGCAGACAGGTAATCAGACAGACAGGCAGGCAAGCAGGCAGACAGGCAGACAGAAAGGTAAGGAGACAGACAGGCAGGAATACAGGCAGGCAGACCGGTAGGCAGGTAAACAGACAGACAGGCAGACAAGCAGGCAGGCAGACAGACAGAGCGGCAGACAGGTAAGCAGACAGGCAGGCAGGCAGGCATGTATGCAGGCAGGCAGGCAAGCAGGCATATGGACAGGCAGACAGGTAAGCAGACAGGCATGCATGCAGGCAGGCAGACAGACATGCAGACAGGTAAGCATGCAGACAGGTAAGTATATAGACAGGCAGGCAGGCATATAGACAGGCAGACATGTAAGCAGACAGACAGGCAGGCAGGCAGACAAGTAAGCAGACAGGCAGGCAGGCAGGCAGACAAGTAAGCAGACACACATACAGGCAGGCAGGCAGGCAGGTCTGTGGGGAAATTCTGGTGAAATAGGGAATGAATTTATGAAAAGGAATTGAGATGGTCGCTGCCTCCCCTCCCCCTCTGAGCAAATAAAATCTTCATCGGTTTCCTTAATGGTTGATGAAGAGCCTAACACTTAAAGGGACTAAAATTACCAAAGATAACCTAACTTACAGTGCCAGTAACATGATCAAAGATAGCACACCACTGAAAGGGACTTAACATGACCAAATATAACCTAACTTACAGTGTATGTAACATGATCAAAGATAACACACCACTGAAAAGGACTTAACATGACCAAAGATAACCTAACTTACAGTGCCAGTAACATGATCAAAGATAGGACACCACTGACAGGGACTTAACATGACCAAATATAACTAACTTACAGTGTATGTAACATGATCAAAGATAACACACCACTGAAAAGGACTTAACATGACCAAAGTTTTGTGGTTGGTGCCATGAAAGGGACTTATGAAATATAACCTAACTTACAGTGTATGTAACATGATCAAAGATAACACACCACTGAAAAGGACTTAACATGACCAAAGATAACCTAACTTACAGTGCCAATAACATGATCAAAGATAGGACACCACTGACAGGGACTTAACATGACCAAATATAACCTAACTTACAGTGTATGTAACATGATCAAAGATAACACACCACTGAAAAGGACTTAACATGACCAAAGATAACCTAACTTACAGTGCCAGTAGCATGATCAAAGATAGCACACCACTGAAAGGGACTTAACATGACCAAAGATAACCTAACTTACAGTGTATGTACCATGATCAAATATAACACACCACTGAAAAGGACTTAACATGACCAAAGATAACCTAACTTACTGTGCCAGTAACATGATCAAAGATAGCACACCACTGATAGGGACTTAACATGACCAAATATAACCTAACTTACAGTGTATGTAACATGATCAAAGATAACACACCACTGCAAAGGACTTAACATGACCAAATATAACCTAACTTACAGTGCCAGTAACATGATCAAAGATAGCACACCACTGAAAGGGACTTAACATGACCAAAAATAACCGAGCTTACAGTGTATGTAACATGATCAAAGATAAAATACCACTGAAATGACTTAACATGCACAAAGATAACCTAACCTACAGTGTATGTAACATGATCAAAGAAAGCACACCATTGAAAGGGACTTAACATGACCACATATAACCTAACTTACAGTGTCTCTCACATGATCAAAGATAGTACACCACTGAAGGGGACTTACCATGAATAAAGATAACATAACTTACAATATCTGTAACAACATCAAAGATAGCACCTCACCGAAATGGACTGTACCATGACCAAAGATAACCTGACTTACATTGTCTGTAACATGATCCAAGATAGCATACCATCGAAAGAGACTTAACATGACCAAAGATAACCTAACTTCGTGACTGGTACCAGGGGTGTGTTATCCCTATGGGGCAGCACTATAAAGTCATCAGTGCACGCTGTCGCAAAAATCGAATGGTACCCGTCCTGATATGTCCTTAAATATTTCTAGGATGTAAAACAAACAAAGGTTATCAATGTAGTTTGTTGAGGCTGTTCATCCTAGCAACATTTAAGGTCCTTGAAGGATGGCTACCAACTATCATGGCGAATTGATGGTGCAGTCTCACGGGTTGACCGGTCTTCCAGCTCCCTGACCGAATATCCCACTCAGTCACATTATCCCAACACCAACAAAACCAGTCCTTGCTGTATCCTACTAGGTAGCGACAAGTATAAATCTTCTGTAAGTCATCGGGTTGACTCAGTCGGGGTTCGAGTAACAATGGGAAGCCAGCCAGCACTTTTACCGATTACCAAGTCAGCCACCCCCCCCCCCGCCCCCCCCATCCAGTCATGTTAGAATTTTCAAAGACTCATTCTGGACTCTAGCGCCACAGTGTTATATGGACTGCAGCGTCTGTGAGACAAGCACAGGATTTACTGGCGAAGGAATAGACGCGCCCCCCTTAAGCACGTTCATCACTCAGGCAATAACGTTGTCTGCTCCGAATAAACCGCTTTTGCCTTCCATCGAAAGCCGGTGAGGTTTTGAAGGATTTGACTTGAAGGTGATGTATTTTCACTAAAGGGGTGGTTGGGCGATGCACTAACTTAAAATGTGCATAGTCCAATGAAAACATCGAATTTAAACAACCAAAACAGTGCTCTAAATTTGATTCTACATATCTTATACCCCAGTAACACGAGGCCTGCATTCCCTTACGATCGATTCGCGACGTCAAAACGTCCTCATTGCGCCTTAAGTGCTGGTGCCGCGAGGACGCCAACCTCCTGGCGTCCATTTAGACAATTTTGGACGCAAGGAGGTTGCAAGTGCTGCACTTGCAACCTCCTTGGCGCCATTAAAAAGTGGTTGGCGACCTGGCGCCGCTGCCAGGTCACCGACCCCTTGGTTGGCGAGTTGGCGTCGATCTGGTGCCGACCTAGCGGTGCCAAAATATGCAATGCCATGCTCACCGGGTGGTCGGCTACGGTGCCAACCTGGCACCGTCCCGGTGCTGATGTGGTGACGGCCCGGCGCCGCCCTGACGCAGATCACGTATTTGAATCAATGTATCGAATGGGACGCTGGGAGGTTGACGTCCTTTTGAGCGTAAGGAGGTTGGCGGCGAACGCTGGCTCTTGTGTGACTGGGGTATAAGATACTGATACACTTATCACACATTTCTCACCACAGAACAGAACACTGAGCCCATTTAACAGAACCTGTTTCAGCAGAAGCCTTTGGTGTCATAGTTTTGGCGTGCTTGCCAAAATTTATTTTGTGCGTTTTCACTTCAAATATCTCAAAGGTTAGCCATTTAAAACGAAGATTACTTCAATCTAAAGTAAGGTAGATTATAACGATGAATCTAATATATTAATCTAAAAAAAATGACAGAAACTCAAAATCATCAGAGTATGCAACTTTAAATGAGGAACGATGCCGGTTAGGTCCTCCCTTTTAAAGGCTGACATTGATGTGGGTTATGTGGGGGTGGGTGGGGGTTGTGGGGGTGTGGTCAGACTGACCACAGGGTTGGCTGAGTACATGTCTTCTCTAATTTGACCCAGACAAGTCCGATTTACTTTATCCATGAGGCAGAATGGCTGCTGGGGGCGGGGGGTGATGGGTGATGGGTAGATAAAGGATTCACCCGGTACTCGCAGTACACGGGTGAATACCAACCCTACTTAAAAACGGTTGAAAAAGCAGGTTAATGAATTGAGAGCCTAATTTCACAATCTAAGAAGCAACAATTATTCTTTACATATGTCTTATTGATAGCCCGCTACCTTTGAGTTGAAAAATATAATACAATATCTAGTTTAATAAGATTTAAAAGTGAAATCGACGATGTTCTGCAGCCGCCATCTTGTCTTTTTGCATTCTCTCCCATTTCACCAACTCTGTGCCAATATAAGTAACCATTTGACACTGGAGGCAGGTGTTCTACTTGCTGTTCCATACTAAAGCTATTTTCGCGCGTATTAACCGTACGTTGTCATTCACCCGTGTACTACAAGTATCGGGTGAATCTTTTATCTAGGTGATAGGGTGGACACAACGTGCATTTATAAAAATGGAGCAGGGCCTATCGGATGAAGTTATGATTAAACGAGGAGTTCGACAGGGGTGTGTATTGTCACCATGTCTATTTAACCTGTACACAGAGATGATTTTCAGACACATTGAAGATTGCAAGGGAGTGACAATAGGTGGCATGAACGTCAACAATCTTAGATATGCCGATGACAGTGTAATACTAGCAGACAGTGAGAAAAACCTACAAGATATAGTGAATAGAATCAATAAAGCTGGAATACTATTCAACATGAAGATGAATGCCAGGAAGACCAAAACAATGGTTATAAGTAAAAAGACAGATAAACCAAATGTCAATATAACCATAGATGGCACAAACATAGAACAAGTATCCGAATTCATATATCTCGGACAAAAGATTACAAATGATGGGAGATGTGAGGAAGAAATTAAAAGAAGGATAACAATAGCCCGAACAACATTCTCCAAAATGTATAGAGTGTTAACATCAAGTAAGATATTAATACAAACAAGGAAGCGTATTCTTCAGTGTTATGTGTGGTCTACTCTAATGTATGGGGCAGAGACATGGACAATCTCTAAGAAAATGTACAAACGTTTAGCAGCATTTGAGATGTGGACTTATCGAAGGATGATGAAAATATCATGGACAAAGAAGATCACCAACAAAGAAGTTCTCAGAAAAATTAAAAATAAGAAAAGCTTGTTTGCCACTATACAGACAAAGAAACTTATTTATTTTGGCCACATCATTCGTCAGAGTTCAATATACCGTACATTGTTGGAAGGGAAGGTGAATGGCAGCAGAGGGAGAGGGAGACCAAGAACATCATGGTTTACAAATATTTCACAGTGGACAGGCTTGAATTATTCACAGTCTATCAGAACAGCACACCATCGGGACAAGTGGAGAACCATTGCATCCAACCCTCGACTAGAGGATGGAACTATTGATTGATTGAGGTGTTTGGGGGGTGAGGGGGGGGGGTAGTGTTTGTGGAGGATGATTGGGGGGAGGGGAGATTTAGGGGGGGGGGAGAGCGGTTGTGGTCTCTAGTTGGGTCTCCTGGGTGTATGATATCCTCCACACCTACCCCCACACCCACACCAGCACTCCTCACCCCCTCACGTCACACCCCCCCCCCTCGCATCCCCGCACTCACGCCTGCACCCACCCCCCCCACACTCACACCACCGCCCCCCCCCCCCCCACACTCACACCAGCACCCCTCCCGCACAGTCACCACCCGCACCACAACACCACTAACACCCCCACTCACAGACACCCACACCAGCAACCTTTCCCACGCATAGTCACCACCACCACCATGACCATCGATCACCACCACCCCGAACTCCAACACCCGCACCACTAGCACCAGTAGCACCACCACTGCCACACCCACAACCACCAACACCCGCACCACCAGCACCACCACTCCCACATCCACCACCAGCACCACCACCACCACCAATCACTACCAGCAGGACCACTACCACTAGTACTATCACCACAACCACCAACTCCACCAACACCACCACCACCACCTCCATCAACACAACCACCTATACCTCCACCACCACCACCTCCACCACCACCGCCTCCACCACCAACACACACCACCACCTCCACCACCACACCACCACCTCCACCACCATGCACCACCACCACAACCACCTACACCTCCACCACCACCACCACCACCTCCACCACGCACCACCACCTCCACCATGCACCACCACCACCACCACGCACCACCACCACCATGCACCTCCACCACCACCTCCACCACGCACCAACACCATGCACACCTCCACATGCACCACCACCCACCACACCACACCACCACAACCACCACGCACCACCACCACCACCCACCACTCACCACTCCCACCACCACGCACCACCACCACCACCCACCACGCACCACCACCACCACCACCACCACCATGCACCACCACCACCACCATGCATCACCACCACGCACCACCACCACGCACCACCACCATCATCACCACCATGCACCACTACCACCACCACCACCACCATGCACCACCACCACCATGCACCACCACCATGCACCACCACCATCATCACCACCATGCACCACTACCACCATGCACCACCACCACCACCACCACCACCATGCACCACCACCACCACGCACCACCACCGCCATGAACCACCACCACCATCACACCACACACCACCACCACCACCACCACCACCTCCACCACACACCACCACCACCGCCTCCACCAATACGCACCACCACCACCACCACCTTCACCACCACCACCACCACGCCACCACCACCACCACTACCTCCACCACCACCACCACCTGCACCACCACGCACCACCACCACCCACCACCACCTCCTCCGTTCCTACTCTCACCCTTCCGCACCATACTATTTCCATAACACAAACACACGCACATATACACATATATATATACATATTTACATATATATATATATGTATATATACGTATATATATATATGTGTGTGTGTGTGAGTGCATATATACTCTATTATGACATTATGGGATATAAACAAGGATATGATCCCCTCTAAGTGGCATTCCATCCTGGCTATATTCTATTACCATCATTAAATATAATACATGGGGGCTTTAGTTCCCCTTTCTCTCACATGGCGCCACCCGCGATATATTAGACAGTTATTGCCCGCTATGGACATTTGAGCCGGAGGGATTCTGGGAAGGATTATTGACTGAGATGGAGTCGAAGTTGAAGCATGATTCAAAGGACTCAGTCATCTGTACTTAAAGCCGCATAGTCCGCTGAAAACAGCAACTTTTCAAAACCGAAACAATTATCTAGATTTGATTCTGGGTATGTAACTTAGATACAGGTGCATTATTAAACATTTGTCACCATGTATAAGGGAATTCTGAGTCAATTTAATAGAATCTGTTAGTACAGAAGCCTATGGTGTCAGAGTTTTGGAGTGCTTGCCAAAATTAATTTGTCATGTTTGCATTTAAAATTTAGTAAGGTAGCTTATGACGATCAACTTAATATATTTATCTCAGTAAAAGACACACTCAAAACCGCTGGGCTATGCAACTTTAATTAAAGGCAATACAATGGTTATTAAATTGTCTCTTTATTGTTGCATTAGTTGATTAAATCTGAACAATCCAATGAAAGCATATAATTTAAAAAACCAAAAGACATACAGTATAACCCATTTAAACCAAACTTGAAGGGACCCTAGAAATTTGTTTGGATTAACCGATCATTGGTTTAACCGAGCTTTGACTTTGACTTGCTTTGGCAAAAATGGGGGTGCATTATGAATGTACAATGTATGTGGAGACTAGGATTTTTTTTTTTATGTATATACAGTTTAACCCCATTAAACCAACCTCGGCTAAATCAAACGATGGGTTAATCCAAACTTTTTTCGGCGACCTGGCAAAATACTACCATTTATCATATAAAAAAGTCTCAGATGACCTTAAAACCACATGACAGTTTACGGGAAGTGGCCTGGGGCCGACAATTTTGTTTGGATTAACCGATACTTTGGATTAACCAACTTTGGTTTAACCAACTTTTTTATATGATAAATGGTAGTATTTTGCCGGGCCGCCGAAAAAGTTTGGATTAACCGATCGTTTGGTTTAACCGAGCTTGGTTTAACGGGTTGTACTGTACCTAGATTTGATTCTGCCTATCAAACTTAGATATTTGTGCAGTTATTGAGCATTTGTCGCTGCCTAGAAGGAGGCGGTGCTAGGTGGATCTGATAGAACCCCTTTACTGCTGAAGTGTATGGCGTCAGAATTGTGACGTTCTTGCCAAAATATAATATATATAATTCCCAGGTTCTTTGAGTATCGTGTAGGTTCTGGTTGGGGTGATGGCAGCATTGACTGGCACTTTCAGGATTTACCTGCCCAAATCTAAGATTGTCATATGTGGGTCATTCTCTAAAACTGGGCACTAAAGTGTGACATGGAAACCAAAAGTGAAAACCTTCCAAATAATAGCAGAAACCCTTCTAAATAATAGCCTAATTCAATGTCCTATGAAGGTTTGCATGTTGTGCTGTGCATATGTCACAGTTGAAAAAAATAAATTTCACTTTTTGAATTAGATGTTATACAAATTGAGCAATACATTAATATCACTTGTGTAACATGAAAATCAAAGACGCATCCAGAACTTCATTTTAACATATAGAACATAGTCAAACAAGATTTGATTGATTACTGTTAAGTAGACAAGGTTATGACTTACAAGAAAAAAGTTGAAAAATAGGTTGAAAAAAAGTTTGGCAACATGCATAGTGTAAATGTGTCAATTTTCACTTTTTCACATTAGCGAACAATCATATAAGTAAACTTTTAATTTCTTTCTTGGGATAGCTTCAATAAATGTACTATTGCTAAGATATTTAATACACAGAGGATACAGGAATAATTTGACTTGCAATCAATAAAAGAAAGATCAAATTATCAGCATCGTAATGTGGAAACCAAATATGTTGTGCCCAGTTTCATAGAATAACGCATATATCTATATATTTATAGCCACGCTAACCGGCCAGATAGGGTAATGTTACACCGTGAGTATAGAACGGATGTTTGTTGGTTCATTCAGTCTCACTTTATCTCATATAGTTTGGTGTTGGTGTTGAAATGGAGGATTTTACTCCTGGATGTTCCAGTATCGTGTAGGTTATATTTGGGGTTATGGGAACATTGACTGGCAGCATCAGGATTTACCTGCCCAGGTCTAAGATCATCATATATATCTATATATTTATAGCCGCGCTAACTGGCAGGCGGGGGAATGTTACACCGTGAGTATATTCAGGGTGTTTGTTGGTTCATTTGGTCTCGCTTTATCTAGGGTACAGTTTGGTGATGGTGTCGAAATGGAGAATTTTACTCCAGGTTGCCGTTCTCAGTGAGTGTTTTGTTAGCATTGTTCAGTTTGCCTTTGTATGAATTATTGTGCAAAATACATCATATAAGGTCTGTTTTGGGGGCGTATCTTTCAGTTGCCTCCTTGTAGTTATTACAATCTTCATACTCACATTTTCGTATTTGAGTCCACACCACTTCCCTATACTACTTACACACCATTCCCCTATACTACTGTGGTAGTCTGCACTGACCTTTCAGGCAAGTAACCACATAGACAGGTAGGCGTGGGTAGTGTGTTGATATCAGGGAGCCTAGGTGGTGTAATGGTTAGCACACTGGCCCGGAATGCATAGAGATTTGGGTTCGAGTCCCGCTCTAGGCGCAATATTTCCCATTTTCATCACCCCCACGACAATGGTTGCTGTGACCATTATCCTGTACTAGTTACACATGTTAGTTGTTGCCTCCTGTGTTGTTGTGTTGTGTTAAGTATATAGGGAATGATGTGTAAGAGTATAGGAAATGGTTGTAAGAGATAGGAATGGTGTGTAGGAAGTATAGGGAAATGGTGGGTAAGTAGTATAGGGACATAGTGTGTAAGTAATATACTTACACACCGCTTCCCTATTCTACTTACACACCATTCCCCTATACTACTTAGATACCATTCCCATATACTACTTACTACCATTCCCATATACTACTTACTACCATTCCCATATACTACTTACTACCATTCCCATATACTACTTACTACCATTCCCATATACTACTTACTACCATTCCCATATACTACTTACTACCATTTCCCTATACTACTTACCCACCATTTCACTATACTATTTACTTACCATTTCTCCATACTTCTTACCCACCATTTCCCTATAATATTTCCACGCTATTTCCCTATACTATTTAAACACCATTTCCTTATACTTAATACACACCACTTCCCTATTCTTCTTACATACCATTTCTCTATACTTCTTACACACCATTTCCCTATACTACTTACCCACCATTTCCCTATACTACTTACCCACCATTTCCCTATGACATTTACTTACCATTTCCCTATACTACTCCACCATTTCCCTATTTTATGTACACACCATTTCCCTATACTACTTACACACCATTTCCTATACTACTTACACACCATTTCCCTATACTACTTACACACCATTTCCCTATACTACTTACACACCATTCCCCTATACTACTTACTGCCATTCCCCTATAATACTTACTGCCATTCCCCTATAATACTTACTACCATTCCCCTATAATACTTACGACCATTCCCCTATGATACTTACTACCATTCCCCTATGATACTTACTACCATTCCCCTATACTACTTACACACAATTTCCTTATACTACTGCACCGATATCAAAGTTGGATGTGTTAAATCAAATCTTTCATAAAGTGTATGCTTTCATCGAACTATGATCCGTCCTGATATGACCTTAGACGTTGCTAGGACATAAGACAACAATAAACAAGCAATCGAACTATGCAGCTTCAATGACCTTTGCTATAAAGAATGGGAATAACTAAATGCGACAATTGTGACTAAGTATCGTGACTTTTATCTTTTCTAGGTGAGTTACGCAGCCTGAGATATGCTTCACCTGTGTAGTCATTTATGGTCAGTGACACAAATAATGGTAATGCCAAATAAAAAATAACAAGTTGATCATCGTTCCCACGCGTGCCTAAAAATTGCCTGTCCCTGATCTTTTTATATATTTTGTAAAAGCTGTTAAAAGTGCGTCGGGCTAGCAGCAATTCAACCGTCATAAGCACACAATCTGTGCAACGTGTTTTGTTGTTGTACATTAGTTGATTAAGCAGGGGAAATTTCAATCATGGACGTTTGGTCTTCCTGATTCCACTGTTCCTTGCCCTATCCTAGTAATGCAGAGCGCCAGGCTAGGTATCTATCTACAAGTACCATTTTTTAAGTCATTGGTTTGACTCGGCCAAGGTTCGAACCCAGGAGTTTGAATCCCACCACCTACCAGAACGGGAGGCGGACGCTCAACTCATTCTGGCATCGTGTCTGGTTACGTATTACGTCTACGTCATATGGAAGAAAAATAACAAATACAACTAAAAACCATCTGCCTGACCCTGATTTGTTTTGTTTATTTGGCCTAAATTAAAGACTCAACAGTTAAGGTGTTTTATGCAGAATCTGATTTAATTTAATCGCGTCTTCACCCCACTCCGACTTCACCTCACTCCGACTTCCCCCGACCCTGACTTCCCCCCCCCGACTCCGACTTCCCCCCACTCCGACTTCCCCCCACTCCGACTTCCCCCCCACTCCGACTTCCCCCCACTCCGACTTCCCCCCACTCCGACTTCCCCCCACTCCGACTTCCCCCCACTCCGACTTCCCCCCACTCCCACTTCCCCCCACTCCGACTTCCCCCCAACTTTCCCCCCACTTCCCCCCTCCGACTTCCCCCACTCCGCCCCCCACTCCCGACATTCCCCCCCCCCCCCCCGATTCCCCCCCCCACTTCTGACTTCACCCCACTCCGACTCACCCCCCCCACCCTACTTCTCCCTAATCTCACCCCCTTGACTGCACCCCACTCTGACCTTCCCCCCCCCCCCTTCCTACCTCCCCCCTGACTTCCCCCACTCCGACCGCCCACTCTGACTTCACCCCATCCGACTTCCCCCCCCCCCCTCACTCCTGCTTCTCCCCACTCTGAACTTCCTCCCACTCTGACTTCCCCCCACTCCGACTTCCCCCCCACCGACTTTCCCCCCACTCCCTCCGACTACCGACTTCCCCCCACTCCGACTTCCCTCCCACTCCGCCTTCCCCCCCCCTCCGACTTCCCCCCCACTCTGACTTCAACCCACTCGACTTCACCCCTCCCCCTCCTACTTCTCCCCATCTGACTTCACCCACTCCGTCCCCCCACCCCTCACTCCTACTTCTCCCCACTCTGACTTCACCCCACTCCGACTTCCCCCCTCAATCCTTCTTCTCCCACTCTGACTTCACCCCACTCGACCTTCCCCCCCCCCCCCCTCACTCCTACTTCTCCCCACTCTGACTTCACCGCACTCCGACTTCCCCCCCCCCTCACTCTACTTTCCCCACTCTGACTCACCCCACTCTTCCCCCCCCCTCCCCATCTGACTTCACCCCACTCCGATTTCCCCCCCCCCTCACTCCTACTTCTCCCCACTCTGCTCACCCCACTCCGACTCCCCCCCCCCCCCCCTCACTCTCTGACTTCTCACTCCCATTCTCCCCACTGACTTCACCCCACTCTGACCCCCCCCCCACCTACTTCTCCCACTCTACTCACCCCACTCCGACTTTCCCCCCCCCCCTCACTCCTACTTCACCCCACTCTGACTTTCACCCCACTCCGACTTCCCCCCCCCCCACTCCTACTTCTCCCCCCCACTCCGACTTCTCCACCCCCCCACTCGACTTCACCCACTCGACTTCACCCCAACTCCGACTTCCCCCCACTCCGAACTTCCGCCACCTCCCAACCTTCATGCACTCTGACTTCCCCACTCCAACTTCCCCCAACTTTCCCCCCACTCCAACTTCCCCCACTCCGACTTCCTCCCCAACCTCCCTTCCCCCCACTCCACTTAACCCCACTCCGACTTAACCCCACTCCGACTTCCCCCACTCCGACTTCCCCCACTTCCCCCACTCCGACTTAACCCACTTCCCACTCCAACTTCCCCCCACTCCGACTTCCCCCCACTCCAACTTCCCCCCACTCCGACTTCCCCCCACTCCAACTTCACCCCACTCCAACTTCACCCCACTCCGACTTCCCCACTCCGACTTAACCCCACTCCGATTCCCCCACTCGACCTCCACTCGACCCACTCCAACTTCCCCCACCCGACTTAACCCACTCCAACTTCCCACTCCGACTTCCCCCTCTTCCCCCACTCCGACCCCCCACTCCCACTTCCCCCCACTCCAACTTCACCCCACTCCGACTTCACCCACTCCGACTTAACCCCACTCCGACTTCACCCCACTCCAACTTCCCCCCACTCCGACTTCACCCCACTCCGACTTAACCCCACTCCGACTTCAGCCCACTCCGACTTCAGCCCACTCCGACTTCACCCCACTCCGACTTCACCCCCTCCAACTTCACCCCACTCTGACTTGTTAGATTGTGGATAATTTTTCCAACAAAATTATCGGTTGGCGGTAAGATGGGATATGGAGCTGCCAGAATACGACCCGTTTAGTGACTGGACCCCGATTCTGCTGGGAGTCGCTAACCGCATTGATTACTTGATGTACGGGATCCTCACCGCAGGTTCGCTCAATCGAAAACCTGTTGGCCAATAAGCAAGTGCCATATACAGTACAACCCCATTAAACCAAGCTCGGTTAAACCAAGAGATCGGTTAATCCAAACTTTTTTCGGCGGCCCGGCAAAATACTACCATTTATCATATAAAAAAGTTGGTTGAACCAAAGTCGGTTAATCCAAAGTATCGGTTAATCCAAACAAAATTGTCAGACCCCAGGCCACTCCGGTATGGTTAAACCAAACTTTCATGTGGTTATTAGGTCATCTGATACCCCACTGACTTTTTTATATGATAAATGATAGTTTTTGACGGGCCGCCGAAAAATGTTTGGATTAACCGATCCTTTGGTTTAACCGAGCTTGGTTTAACGGGGTTATACTGTACATGCATGACAAACAATAATCAAAGTGTCCACATTACATTGTATATTACATTTGTGATCGGTTAATCCAAACAAATTTCTATGGTCCTTCAAGTTTGGTTTAACGGGGTTATACTGTATATAAAAGTACGCTCAATGATAACGGGATTGAGAACGTGTTGTGATTATTCTCAACCAGGGGGCCAATATTGTCCACATAGCTATGCGGGTGTCGGGTGTGTCAAATAATTATCACGGTTAGCGTTTCTTCCTAGTTCGGGTTCGTAACCTTGATTCAACTGTCTGCAATTGAAATTTATCCTCGTTAATCAATGAACGCTAAAGAAAAATCTGTTACGCCTTGTGAAAATTCCTAAGCTGTCCACCTGACAAATCTGGCGATGTCTTTTTCAGGGGTGCTGCCCCCTGTGTGTGAGAATACATGTTACGATATTCAAGCACATCCTGCTGTTAGCCTTGGACGTTCTTTCCCCAGATTGCTTTCATTAATTCCTTCCGCATCAGGAAGTTATTTATAGATAGTTTAACAAAAATGTAATCAGGAAAAATAAGGGATTTTGATCTCCCAATCACAAAAGATTTTCTAAAAACATAATGATTGACATTAGTAATGTAAACCTTGTGCCATTTGGAGTTCTCACCCACGGCTTGAAGTAAATGTTCAACATCAATTTTTCTAATATGATGAAATAACCTCGTTAGATCGGAGAGGTTATTAACAGAGCGCGGAAAATTTAATATTGTTGAATTAAACTAAGGGGTAAAATAGCGATATTCACCAGTTTCAATCGATTTAAAAATTAATGTTACGCTCAAAAGAATCCTCCTATACTACTCATATTGGTATTCTCTTATTGGACACCACTTTGCCAATTGAATGTCATTGCTCACGGACACAGCTGACTCAGAGGCATGAGTGGGTTAATCAAGGCTTTTATTCGGGCGCTGCCCGCCCGGCGGCATGTAAATTGACTGTGTATCATCGGGCAAGAAGCGAACAAGCAAAGGCCCCGATATATTGGGAAAATGAAATGTGATGAGGGCATATGAGTCATGTGAACGATTTGACAAACGAGTAATCAATTACGTTAAAGTACTATAGCAATAGTTAATCATAAAAATATGAGATAACAGTAGAGGGTAAATTATCAGAAATGTGACATTTAAGTAGGTGTGATCTGTCAACTGCGTGGGTGTCAGTCGCTCATTAGATGGTATTCTTTATTTTTTAGTTTTAAATGCTTGATTGGTTTTTGGTTTTGTTGATTGTTGTAGGCACAATCAACTGCAGGTGTGGGTGGGTGGGTAAAATTGGAGGTGGGAAGTGGTCAGTGTGGGCGTTTGGAGAAGACTGACCAGCTTCGGTGGCTCCGGAAGACACCAGGATAGTGACTGGCCGTGATGGCTGGCAGGAGTTGTTATATAGGCAGGAGAGGGGAAGATGGCTTCCCCCCACTCTCCCCCCCCCCCCCCCCCCGCTGGCTAAACTCCCCCCCCCCCCCACCACCACCACCACAGTAGTGGCAGGGGGGGGGAAGGCTTCGGCCTTGAGCCTTCCATGTCCAGCAATGACACCGAATGAGCGACCTCGCTCATTCAATACATTTGTTGTAAGGACCCGATACATCAGGCAATGCCTCAGGGTTCCAGACTTGCGTTGGAATCAGGAAATGGTGTAAAGCGACAGCTAATAATCTACTAACAAATGGTTCTCGCCCTCTTTAACTCAATCACTAGTTACGATATCTTCCACCAAGGGTCCCCACTAAAGTGCGGCCCTTGTACAGACTCCTAGCCCACTAATTATAAATTTGTTTGTTTGTTGGGGTTTTACAACCTAGAAACATCTATGCTTATATATGGATTGATACCGACTTGTGGCAGTGCGCGCTCATGGCAACTTTATAGTGCTGCCCCACTGAGAAACCAGGCCGCTAACGCTACCTAGCCTGGCGCGCAACGTTACTCGGATAGGGCAAGGAATGTGACCGAGTTGGATATTAGCTCCGGTCTTCCAATGGAACAACACTATAAAGCCAACATGAGTATGCACTGTCACAAGTCGGTCGGGACCTGTCCATAAATGATGCTGGGATGTAATACCCCAATAAACAAACTGAAGTACAACACTAGTACACATTGTTTGTTTCATGGCTTCTCCCGTCATAACAATATAGCGAATGGTAGACAGGAAGTGTGAACACTTATTTGTCTCTCATTTTTGTTGGTCCATTAGTTGTCTCAAGGAGGGGAAATCCCAGTCACAGATGACTGGTCTTCCTCATTCCACTGCTGGTCGATAGAAAGCCCGAGCCTACACTTTTACCAACCCAAGGGATTTTTAACCTCCCACACCACATAGACATGGTATGAGAGCAACCGGCCTTTGATGACGATGTAAGTTATACACAGCAGTGGAAATCCAAATTGGCAGAGCTGGCGGCACGGGGAATCGAACCGCCGACCCTTAGATTAGGAGTCTGACCTATAAAAAAGTCAGAAAACAACCAGGCTAGATACAAGCTTCACCGCTATTATCCAGATTAGGGGTCAATGACAACCTGCTTAAATCCCTTCAAAATCTGGTAGGAAATCATGTGGAATGCTGGTTCCAGTGCACAGTGTTTATCTATATTGGGCGTAAAGTTGAAAAATTGAGAGAGATTGGAGGCATTCGACTGGGCCTCTCTATGCAAATATCAAAATATTTCCTTATAAATTCCCATTCGACTGGGACCGGAAGTGGGTTACTATACGCATGATTCGGATGTCTGTTGTGGCTCCATCCAATCCATCCGTAAATCTTGCGGATAGAAAGGGCCCAGTCGAATGCCCTCAATGTAAAAAAGCCAAGATGGTTGAGACAGATGGCAGCTCTCTATTAAACTATTAAAGCCTATCAATCTACATGATGTAATTCATTCTTCACTGAAAGATAATGGGCAAATGATGAATAGGCATTTGAACTATATATTTAGCACTTTAAATTACAAAATCATGTGGGTTATTTCCGCAACCCAGCTTTCCGACGCTTTTTCTAATGCGTTGTTTAGCAGCCCTGCCACAGGAACAGGGCTGCGGGAGTACTTACATCTAAGGGCATATCAGGATGGGTACTTGAGATACTGTTTGGATATAAAAGCCACACAAACAAACAAACCTCCACTCCTCTCCAAACCCACATTCTACCGCCCCCTCTCCTCCCCTCCTCCCCTCCTCCCCTCTCTCCCCTCTCTCCCCTCTCTCCCCTCTCTCCCCTTTCTCCCCTCTTCCCCCTCTACTCTCTCCCGCCCCCTCCTCCTCCTTCTCTTCCCCCTCCCCCTCCTCCCCCCTCCTCTCCCCCCTCCTCTCCCCCCACTCTTCCTCTCCCCCCACTCCACCTCTCCCCTCCTCTCCCCCCACTCCACCTCTCCCCCCACTCCACCTCTCCCTCCTCTCCCCACTCTCACTCTCCCCTCTCCCCACCCCCCACCATCCTCTCCCTTCTCTAATTCTCTCCCTCCCCCTCCCGCTCTCCCGTCCCCTTCCCCTTACTTACTCCTTCACCTCCTCCTCCCCTCCACCCTCCCCTCCCACGGCGCGGTATCACTCTGAACGGATGTAATCGCATTACCCCGGCATGCGCGGAGCTGGCGGATATTCAGGTCACGCGCAGGTCAGGTGCGGCCCTATGTCAATGGCGGCGGTCAGCGCGTCTGGAGCCTGTCCGCCAGACGGCACCCAGTACCAACAAGTAACCGACCGTTCGATCCAATAAGTCGGTGATTTGTTTGTTTGTTGGTTGTTGATTTACATCCTGGTAACATTTAAGGGTGCATGTCAAGACTTGTGACAGGGCACACTCATGCCGAGCAACCGATCATCATCATATCATCTTTCATTATCTGTCATCATCACCATAATATATAATTCATCATCATCATCATCATGCTATCGGTCGCGATGCGACAAAGACTGCTTTCATTACTTGACTGCCGCTCTCCATTTAGCTCTCTGCTGTGAGAGTTGCATCCATAAGTCGGTCTTAATGATGATCATCATCAGGTACCCCATCCTGATAATATCAGAAAACCTCTCATTATTAGTTTCAGTAGTCCTATTAACATTGTCATAGTATCATCATCTTCATAATTAGTATTGCCATCATTATCATCATCATCATCAGGTACCCATCATGATATAATAGTAGGTGCTGCTAGGGCGGAAACCCCCATAAAATTAAATCAATTTTGTAGTGCATGTAGTACTATTAATATCATATTTATCAGCACAATTAGTATTATCGATATTATCATCATCACCACCATTATCTATCATCACCATCATCATCATCATTATCATCATCATGATCAGCGTGCCCACTCCAGCAGCTCAATTATACCGCATTACGTCGGGCATGAAGCTCTCGGGTGCCCGACATCACCGACATCTTCGACATCGATCTACCTCCCCTCCCCCCCCCCACCACCACCACTCCCATCCACCCTACTCGCCCCCCCCCCACCCTCACATACACCAGGGGGCGCCTTGTGGATGCCGCGGAGATTAGCCCGACAACTCTTATCTCCAGCAAGACCCGCCCGCCGCCCACTCACCCCCCCCCCCCCCGCCACCACGCGCTCTCTCCCTCCTTCCCCCTGCCCCCTTCTTCCCCTCCTCCATCCCAGGTCATTCTCCTCCTCGTCTCTCTCTCTCTCTCTATCCCTCCCTCTCTCCCTCTCACTACTTTCCGCCGTGCCCTCTCTCTCCCCCCATAGCCCTCTCTCCTCACCCTCCCATTAATCCGTTAGTCCTCCCTCCGTCTCCCGTGTCTTCCCGCTCCCCCCTCTCTCATCTCGGCTCCCCTATTCCTCTTCCTCCATTACCCTCCTTCCCCTCTCCTCCTCAGTCCTCCACCCATCCTCCCACACGTCCCCTAACCACATTGCCTACCCCCTCCTTTTACCCCCTCCTCTTACCCCCTCCTCCCCTCCTCTTACCCCCTCCTCTTACCCCCTCCTCTTACCCCCTCCTCTTACCCTCTTACCCCCTCCTCTTACCCCCTCCTCTTACCCTCTTACCCCCTCCTCTTACCCCCTCCTCCCAACCCCCTCCTCTTACCCTCTCCTCCCCTCCTTCTTACACCCCTCCTCTTACCCCCTCCTCTTAGCCCTCCCTCCCCTCCTCTTACCTCCTCCTCCCTCCTTTTTCTACTCCCTTCCCCCCTCCTTCCGCATTCCTCCCTCAATCCTTTTCCACCCACCTCTGACTTTCCCCAACCCTACTTCCCCCCACTCCTACTTCCCCCCACTCCTACTTCCCCCACTCCAACTTCCCCTGACTCTGACTTCCCCCCCACTCTGACTTCCCCGACTCTGACTCCCCACCCCCCCCCACTCCGACTTCACACCACTCCTACTTCCCCCCACTCCGACTTCCCCCACTCTGACTTCCCCCCCACTCCGACTTCTCCCACCACAACTTCCCAACTCCTACTTCCCCCCACTCCGACTTCCCCCACTCCAACTTCCCCCCACTCTACTCCCCCCCCCCCACTACGACTTCCCCCCACTCTGACTCCCCCCCTCACTCCGACTTCTCCCCACCACAACTTCCCCAACTCCTACTTCCCCCACTCCAACTTCCCCCCACTCTGACTTCCCCCCCCCCCCCACTACGACTTCCCCCTACCTGACTTCCCCACTCTGACTTTCCCCCCACTCTGACTTTCCCCCCACTCGACTTCCCCCCACTCGGAACTTCCCCCACTCTGACTTCCCCCCCCCATCCGACTTCACCCCACCCCACTCCGACTTCACCCCACTCCTACTTCACCCCACTCCTACTTCACCCCACTCCGACTTCACCCATCTCGGGCTTCACCCCACTCCGACTTAACCCCACTCTGACTTAACCCGACTCCGACTTCACCCGACTCCGACTTCACCTGACTCCAACTTCACCCATCTCTGACTTCACTCCACTCCGATTTCCCCCAACTCCAACTTCACCCCACTCGGCCTTCACCCTACTCCGACATCACCCCACTCCACCTTCACTCCACTCCAACTTCACTCCACTCTGACTTAACCTCACTCCAACTTCCTACCACTCCGACTTCACCCCATTCCGACTTCACCCCACTCTGACTTCCTCCCACTCTGACTTCCCCCACTCTGACTTCACCCCACTCTGACTTCCTCCCTGTCTGACTTCCCCCCACTCTGACTTCACCCCACTCCGACTTCACCCCACTCTGACTTCCCCCACTCTGACTTCGCCGTCTCCGACTTCCTCCCACTCCGACTTCACCCACCTCTGACTTCACCCCACTCCGACGTCCCCCACTCCGACTTCTCCCCCACTCCGACTTCCCCCCACTCTGACTTCCCACCAATGAGACTTCCCCCCCCCCACTCTGACTTCCCCTCCACTCTGATTTCCCCCCACTCTGACTTCCCCCCACTCTGACTTCCCCCCACTCTGACTTCACCCCACGCTGACTTCACCCCACTCTGACTTCATCCCATTCCGACTTCACCCACCTCCGACTTCACCCCCCCCCTCTGACTTCACCCCCACTCTGACTTCACCCCACTCTGACTTCCCCCCTTCTGACTTCACCCCCACTCTGACTTCACCCCACTCTGACTTCACCCCCCCTCCTGACTTCACCCACTCTGCCTCACCCCACTCTGACTTCCCCCCCCCTTCTGACTTCACCCCCACTCTGACTTCACCCCACTCTGACTTCACCCCACTCTGACTTCACCCCACTCTGACTTCACCCCACTCTGACTTCACCCCACTCTGACTTCCTCCCACTCCGACTTCACCCATCTCTGACTTCTCCACCCTGTCAGTAATCAGTATCTGCTCTGATCGCGGCTGGCATGTTCAAAATAACGGTTCCGTCGGTGCCCGCTGCCACGTCTTCCCAGCAGGGGGAGCCACCGCACACCAGACCGGAAGCGTCCAATATACGGCCTTCTGATAGCGGGGTAGGAGGCTAGGTGGGTGGGTAGGTGGGTGTGTGGGTAGGTGGGTGTGTGAGTAGGTGGGTAGGTGGGTAGGTGGGTGTGTGGGTAGGTTGGTCTGTCGGTAGGTGGGTGTGTGGGTAGGTGGGTAGGTGTGTGGGTAGGTGGGTAGGTGGGTGTGTGGGTAGGTGGGTGGGTGGGTGGGTGTGTGGGAGTGTAGGTAGGTGGGTGTGTGGGTAGGTGGGTGTGTGGGTGGGTGGGAGTGTAGGTAGGTGGGTGTGTGGGTAGGTGGGTGTGTGGGTGGGTAGGTGGGTGTGTGGGTAGGTGGGTGTGTGGGTAGGTTGGTAGAACGAAGGGTACACATTTCTGGTCAGAATCTAGAATGCTGAACTGAGTGATTAGTTAATTGATTAGGTGATTAGTTGATTTGATGCTTAGTTGGTCGATTGGATGATTAGTTGATTGATTGGTTGACTAGCTGATTGATTGGTTGATTTGTTGATTAGTTGATTGGTTGGATGATTGATTCGTTAATGGATCCGAGGTTTAGTTATTTTAATGAAGTGATACAGACTTATGACCTTGGCTTCATAGTGCTGCTTCGTGGAGGGTCCCAGCTTGTGTTTGTGTTGCTTTATAGTGCTGCTACCTCAAGATTGGATCTAGGCGGTTAGCGTTTGTGTTGCTAAGCACTGCATGTGGTTTTTATAGTGCTGACCCAAGATGGGTACCGACTTTTGTTAGTATGCACAGCATATTGCTTCACAATGAATAGCATCAGGGAGCCTACGTGGTGTAATGGTTAGCACACTAGCCCAGAATGCATGCACAAAGATGTGGGTTCAACTCTTGCTCTGGGCGCAATAATTCTCATTGTCATCACCCCAATGATATAACCAAAATGCGAGAATAAATACTATTAAATTTTCGCCATGAATATGGCCTTTTCTTCTGACATGGCATAAAACCATCCCCAATTAATCAATCAATCAATCAATCCAATGTGTGCATGCCGGTTTGTCTGTTATTGCTTTATGTAAATATGTCACATAACTGCATAAATGGTCAACAAGCGTAAATTGAGGGTGGTGTTGCCATGTCTCACAATCAACGGGCCTTTCATATTCTAAAAGTACCGTGAGAGTGGGCTCAGGAGAAAAAGCGGTGGACTGAAGAGATGAGGAGAGGGCGTCAACGAGTGGACTGGACGAGCAACTGCTGACTCCCAGAGGGCGGTGGAGAACAGCAAAATGCGGAGATAGATAGCTGGTTGAAAAGTGGACAGCGGCACCCACTGGTCCAGACGGGTTGTAGGAAAGTGAAGTGAAGTGTGTATAACTTACAGCGTCATCAAAGGCCAGTTGCTCTCATACCAGGTCTATGTGGTGTGGGAGGTTAAAAATCCCTTGGGTCGGTAAAAGTGTAGGCTCGGGCTTTCTACCGAAAAACTGTCTAATTTTGAAAAAAAAAGTCTATTCAGGCTTATCCATGATAGGCAGTATAAATCTTCTTCAAGAAAAAAAAAGTGAAGCGAATAGGTGATAGTAGTGTTGTGTGTGAACTGATTGTGTGAATGGTTGGAACACTAAGCGCACATACATATCATGTTTGTTGGGGTTGTATGTCCTAGCAACATTTAGGGTCATATCAGTATGGGTACCGACTTGTGACAGTGCACACTCGAAGTGACTTTACAGTGCTGCCCCACTGGGAGAGCAGGCCACTGAAACCATGACCCGATATCCAATACAGTCATGTTATTCTGGGTCCATACCTACCAGTCCTTACCCTATCCTAGCAATACTGAGCACCAGGTCGCCCTAATATATTTATCTCAGAAAATGACAGAAACTCAAAAGCCTCGGACTATGCAACTTTTAGATATCTTGAATATTCATGTAATGAATACATAGTAATATCACATGACCAAATCTTTAAGTAAATGTTTTCTATCAAAAGATGGCGTTTAATTTAATCGATCCAAACTCACAATATCCTGGCAGAATCATAGCGGGAACTTGGTGGCAACTAAAAAATTCCCCTTCTTTTCTTTGTTTCTTTGTTTCTTTGTTATTTTGACCTGTTATCTGTGATTTATTTGTTATTTATAAAGACAGAATTTGATTAATTAAAAAGCAGAATTCATCAAATTTATTCTGACATTTGGAGTATTGATGTGATGTGATAATGGTAGTTTGTTTGTTTGTTGTTGTTTTACGTCCTAGCAACATCTAAGGTTATATCAGGACGGGTACCGACTTGTGACAGTACGCACTCATGGCGATTTTATAGTGCTGCCCCACTGGGAAATGAGGCCGCCGGCACCATGGCCCGATATCCCACTCAGTCACATTATCCTGGCACTGAGCTAACCAGTGATAATGGTAGTGGTGGTGATGGTTGTAGTTATGGTGATGGGGAGTGATGGCGGAGGGGGTGATGGTTGTGGTGTGTGGTGGGAGGGAGGGGGAGGAGGCAGAATTAATGAAAAGCTAAATTGTCAACTTTTGTTGTTGTCCATTCTTAAGGGGATGGGTGATAATTGGATTATTTTGATGCCTGTACATGATATTATGTACACAAATAATATGAAATAAAGCTCTTTATGATATACATCCAAATATGGAACAGTGAGTGTGTGTGTATGGCAAAGATGGAGATTTTGGTAATTTTTGTGATGATTTGTGTAATAACGCAGAGCTTGCGCTTTTAGGTGGGTTTCCGATGTCGGTTGCCAAGGCAACCGAGAACTCTGCGGGACTGCGAATAATTGAAATAATTGAAGGTCCCTGCTCAGCCATGTGAAATGGTCATTTTACTTGTTTTGTATGGTGTAATGGCGGAAGCGGTCTTTCTTAATGCGAAGATTCTCGAAATGTGCATGCAAAGTGTGGAAAGGGTTTTTTACGCGCTTTAATGAGTTGTCGCTATTGACAAGTTTCGTCTCTGTTTATTGGGGTTTTGCATCCTGGCAACATTTAAGGTCATATCATCAGGATGGGTATCGACTTGTGATAGTGCGCACTCATAGCGAATTTATAGTGCTCCCCCATTGGGATATCAGGCCACCGGTACCATGACCCGCTTTCCCACTCCTCTCACATATTATCCTGACACTGAGCTAACCAGTCCTTGCCCTATCCTAGTTATGCCAAGTGCCAGGCTAGGGAATGACAAGTATAAATTTGGTAAGTCATTGGTTTGACGCGACGGGGATTCAAACTCCAGACCCATCCACCAGGCGTGGTGGCTGAACAGGTAGAGCGGACGCTTCCAATGCAGGAAGGGCAGGAGTTTGAATCCCGGCCGAGTCAAAACAATGACTTAAAATATTATAGCTGTCACTACCTAGCCTTGCACTCAGCATTACTAGGATAGGGCAAGCACTGGTTAACTTAATATCAGGATAATGTGACTGAGTGGGAAATCAGGTTGTGGTGCTGGCGGCCTGATTTCCTAGTGGGGCAGCACTTATACATTTGCCATGAGTGCGCTCTTTCACCTGTGATGACGTCATGATGATATCACCACAAAACCATATAACCATAAGAACCTGCTCTAACTGAAAATAATTTAAAAATAAATAAAGACTGACCGAGTTGCAACTCTTCAATCTTGAAGGCTAAGAATGTCTTGCTAAATGCAGAACTCTTCAATGATGGAGGGTGGATATCGTTACGGTTTGTGAAATTCATTTGCTGATGTTATTTATTAAATGCTTTAAGACTTTTGATAACACAATCTCTACCTGCCCAGTCTGATCAAATTGATCAAATTGATCAAATTGATATCGGACTGACGGGGCTACCAAATAGATAATCTTCAGCACCTCATTGTGTTCATGTGGTTAAAGCGTGCAAAGGTAACTGGAATCCAATCCGAATGAACCTGATGTCGTACCAAATTGATACTCGTCCTTACGTAGCCTGGCACTTGGCATGACTAGTATGGGGCAACGACTGGTTAGCTGACTGAGTGACATAGTACCACAGTGGGGCAGCACTATAAAGCACCATAAGCTCGCTCTGTTGTAAGTGGGGAGGTATCCATCCTGATAAGACCTTGAATGTTGCAAGGACGCATAGCCCCAATTGGTTTTAATCAATCAATCAATCATATAGTAAAATATTCCGATATTCAGCATAGGGGAGAATGCAAATGTTCTATTACTGATCGGTGTATGTGACCAGGCGCATGTATGTATTTATATATGTAAGTGCTGGTGGTGCCTGAGTGGGATGTATAGACATAGTGGTGCTGGCAGGTCTGGGTGTGAGGGCACTCAGGGCCTACCCCCTCCCCCTCTACTGGGATAGTGATCACCACACTCAAAGGTCGTGAGCTTTTATTTGGCTTCTGGTCTGCTTTAGTAGTGGTGCATTATTTGCTCTAGTTGCCCTTTGTGGTTGTGTTAGGAGTTTATTGTCTTGACTATAGCTGTATGCTACTCTTTTCAGAGGAATTATTCTCCTATATTCTAGCACTTTTACTTTGGTTCTTTTGTGTATGTCATAGGTGGGGTGCAGCTTGTCTACTCTGAGGCAGATTTTCAGGGCTCTGCAGTGTTTGCAGTTTTTTTTAAAGTTCTTTCTTTGCACCCATGTAGTTTACATCTCCATAGTCAAAATAGGGGAGCACCATGCCCTTGAAGATTTTTATTGACATTTCTTGTGTCATGTAGTCTCTTAGCTTTGCAAATAGCCACAGTTTGTGGTTTACCTTTTGGACAATTTTGTTTATACATAGGTTGTAGTTTAGTTGGCTGTCCAACTCAAGGCCTAGGTATTTGTAATGGTCTACATTTTCTAGTGTTTGGCTTCCTAGCTTACAGTGTAGTTTTCTTTCTGGCATTTGTTTATGCGAGAAGAGAACTGTTTTTGACTTGCTTGTGTTGATGGTTATTTTGTTGGACTCACACCACTCATCCAGTTTTAGTAGGAGCTTGTTTAGTTTAGTTATTACCTCCTCTTCTGTGGTGCCGTTTGCATATATGACTGTGTCATCTGCATATAGTTGGAGGCATTCGGTTTGCAACCATTTTTCAAGATTGTTTATGTAGATTATAAAAAGCAGCGGCCCTAGCACTGACCCTTGGGGTACACCACATGTGACAGGTTGGTTGTCTGATATTTATTGTTTATTTTTGTTCTCTGTTGCCTGTCTTTCAGGTAGCATTTTATCCAGTCCATAGTGTTGGATTTTATGCCCATAGATTCTAGTTTGTGCTTCTGATGACTCCATAATGTTGGCCCCCGCGCGTTGTCACGCGTTTTCGGTCGTCGAAAGTTTTGTGCAAGCACAAAACTACGCTGATCCGATGACGCACGCCGCCGACTGTCGCCGTCCATCACCGAATACCAATGCGCGCCTAATGCGTGCGTAACGTTTCCAGACGTCTCCCGACATTTCGCCAAAAAGTGACACACGTCGACGCGCGTTGGTGAGAAACGTTGTAATGTGACAGCACCATTCAATTTGTCAGCAATGCTATATGTCTTTAATCTATCCCGTAAAATATATCAAATGGATCATTGTATGATTTTGTGCTAAAATTACCTCGACTTTGGGGGCGAGGCATTAACAATAAGGACACAACTTAATACACGCGTGGTTGTACAAAAGGAATGTCAGTAGTTTTGTTTGTTTGTTGGGGTCATTTAAGGACGGGTACCAACTTGTCAGAGTGCGCACTCATTGCGACTTTATAGTGCTGCCCCACTGGGAGACCAAGCCTCTGGCACACACTCAGTCACATGATCCTCATACTGAGCTAACCAGTCCTTGCCCATCCTATTAATGATGAGCGCGAGGCTAGGTATTGACAAGTATCAATTTAGTACGTTATTGGTTTGACTCGACCGGGGTTCCAACTTCTGACTTTTCACACGGGAAGCCTGGGCTCTAATGCCTAGTACACACCTACCGTTTGTGCGCACCCAACTACCGTATACGATCTAAAACTGCCTGTTTCGCACACAAAAATCGCTAGGTGTGCGCTCCCCGCACACACCTAGCGATAGCGATTGCGATTCGCGCATAAAACCTCAGTTTTAGGGCTAAAACAGACCGATTACGATTGCGATTCGCGATTCGAAAAATGAATCGGCCCGTTTTCAGTTTTAAGCGGGTCGGGTCGAGTCGCGAGTTTTAGTGCGCGAATCCTATACGGTAGGTCTTTACCAGGCCTTAGTGATTCGGCCACCACGCCCGGTCGCTCTAGCAGTTTCAGAATAAATCACAGTTCCAGAGTTTCCAAATTTGCAAATTATACGAAAATTCATTAGGTTATTATTTGTTTGTTGAAAATACTATAATTGCTGTAGAAAATAAATGTCATTGATATTTTGCTATTTCTCTCTCTCTCCCGAACATCTTGATTTGCATTGATATATGAAACAAAACAATTCCCAAATCAAAATAGGAAGTATTTATCATGGACTACACCGTTATTTTTTATCTCATCAATTTATATTTTACATAGATGTAAAGGGGAGATTTCCAGCTTCCATTTGCAACCAAAAAATGGTAAAAATTCAAATATTGGATTTTAACTCTCCATGTGATACTTCTGGCCAGTTTTCAGGAGAGTGACCCAAATATATACATGAATATATATTAATTTATACTCTACTACTCTATTCAGTAAGTTGTTGAGGTCATGGGACAGTATGCACACTGCCTTTAATAACCCGGGAGCTGGGAGGTGGTGCACATCGAGTAGCAGTGACCGTGATGACCCTTTGACCTTGTCCTTCCCACACAGCACCTTTCTGTGTGCATGATTCATGATGCCCTCTTTCATTGCACACACATGACTTTGATATCAATACCAAGTCAATTTAATGGTAACCATGCCAAAAGTAGCCAGATAACACACCACACAGCTACGTACAAGCCTATGATATGTAAATAGGAGTAGGCTAGTCTAGTAATAAGAGTAGAACAAATAAATACATATATACCAAGAAAATAAAAAAAAACTAACATAGGCTATTAACCATACCAACCAATTATCTATCTGCTACTGAAATGCAGGCAATCAAATACCTTATCAGCAGCTGCTGTGTGGTAAGATAACACCAACACTACAACTGGCCAGCATTGAAAACAAGCCTGGGTACCCAGGCTTACATGCTATGGACAGTATAAATACAGCCTCAATAAAAAAAAAAAAAAAAAAAAAAAGAAGGAACATGTCATTGCACGCGAAAGTGGGTAAACACAGCCTCACAGGTGCCAGTGTAGCTATGGGCGCGGTGCTACCATGCTACTATACAATCTAATAATGTGTGGGTGCCAGTGTAGCTATGGGCGTGGTGCTAATGTGCTACTCTACAACCTAATAACTTGTAGCTGCCAGTGTAGATATGTGCGCAGTGCTACCATGCTACTCTACAATCTAATAACTTGTGTGTGCCAGTGTAGCTATGGGTGTGGTGCTACTGTGCTACTCTTAAATCTAATAACTTGTGGGTGCCACTGTAGCTAGGGGCGTGGTGTTGCTGTGCTACTCTACAACCTAATAACTTGTGGGTACCAGTGTAGCTATGGGTGCGGTGCTACCATGCTACTCTACAATCTAATAACTTTTGGGTACCAGTGTAGCTATGGGTGTGGTGCTACTGTGCTACTCTACAACCGTTTAATTTGTGGGTTCCAGTGTAGCTATGGGCGTGGTGCTGTTGTGCTACTCTACACTCTAATAACTTGTGGGTGCCAGTGTAGCTATGGGCACAGTGCTACTGTGCTACTACTCTACAACCTAATAACGTGTAGGTCACAGCATAGCTATGGGTGCGGTGCTACCGTGCTACTCTACAACCTAATAACTTGTGGGTGTGGTGCTACTGTGCTACTCTACAACCTAATAACGTGTAGGTCACAGCACAGCTATGGGTGCGGTGCTACCGTGCTACTCTACAACCTAATAACGGGTATGTCACAGCATAGCTATGGGTGCGGTGCTACCGTGCTACTCTACAACCTAATAACTTGTGGGTGTCGTGCTACTGCGCTACTCTACGATCTAATAACTTGTGGATGCCAGTGTAACTCTATGGGTGTGGTGCTACCATGCTACTCTACAATCTAATAATGTGTGGGTGCCAGTGTAGGTATGGACATGGTGCTAGTTAGATAAAAGATTCACCCCGTACTGACAGTACAGGGGTGAACGACAACCTAGTCTAAATATGGGCGAAAATAGCTTTAGTATGGAACAGGAAGTAGAATGCCTGGCACCAGTGTCAAATGGTTACTTATATCGGTACAGAGTTGGCGAAATGGGAGAGAATGCAAAAAGACAAGATGGTCGCCGTCGATTTCACTTTTAAAGTCTATTAAACTGCATGTTTTATTACATTTTTCAACTCAAAGGTAGTGGGGAAATATAAAAACATATATAAAGAATAAATATTGCTTCTAAAATTAAGACATTATTCACTCAATTAATTTCCCCAGCATGTCAACATTTTTCGCCAGCTTTTCTAATGGGTTGGTTTTCACCCCTGTACTGTAAGTACGGGGTGAATCTTTTATCTAGGTGCTAGTGTGCGACTCTACCGTTGGGGGTTGTTGGAGTTTTATGTCCTAACAACATCTAAGGTCATATCAGGATGGGTACCGACGTGTGACAGTACACACTCATGGTGACTTTATAGTGCTGCCCCATCATGACCTGATATCCCAATCAGTCATATTATCCTGACACTGAGCAGCACTATGAAGTCGCCACGAGTGCTCACTGGCACAAGTCTGTACAGATCCTGATATGATGACCTTAGATGTTGCCAGGACGTAAAACTCCAAAAACGAACCAACCAACCCTTAGATGTTGCCCAAACGTAAAACTCCCACAAACAAGGCGACTTGAGTCAGAGCAGACGACAGGATGTCGGCTGCTTCGTGTGTTCGCCGCTAGGGGTCGGCTGCGATATTGGCGCCAGACCTGATGGTTGTCAATCATGTTGCCTAGTTACAGCAACAGCCTGGCGCCAGCCCCGCCCCACTACCACCCCAAACCCCATCTCACTAGCATATCAACGGGGAAAACATAATTGTATGTGTAGATGTTTGTTTGTTGTTGCTTTACGTCCTAGCAACGTCTAAGGTCATTGCAGAACGGGTACTGACCGACTTGTGACAGTGTGGATTCATGATGATTTTATAGTGCTGCCCAATTGGGGGACCAGGCCAACGGCACCATGACATGATATCGCACACAGTCACATTATCCTGGTGCTGTGCTAACGGGTTCCTGTTCTTTTCGATTAATGTCAAGTGCCCCGCTAGGTGGCGACAAATATCAATTTTGTAAGTTATTGGTTTGACTCGACTGGGAATCGAATTCCCGACATTTTGCACAGGACACCTACACTCTACCGATTCGGCTAATATGTATAGACAAAAACCATATATGTATCAAAGGAAAAATCTAAGTGTAGTAAAGCTGCATAGTCCGGTGATAGTGTATTAAAGCTGCATAGTCCGGTGATAATGTATTAAAGCTGCATAGTCTGGTGATAGTGTATTAAAGCTGCATAGTCCGGTGATAGTGTATTAAAGCTGCATAGTCCGGTGATAGTGTATTAAAGCTGCATAGTCCGGTGATAGTGTATTAAAGCTGCATAGTCCAGTGATAGTGTATTAAAGCTGCATAGTCCGGTGATAGTGTATTAAAGCTGCATAGTCCTGTGATAGTGTATTAAAGCTGCATAGTCCGGTGATAGTGTATCAAAGCTGCATAGTCCGGTGATAGTGTATTAAAGCTGCATAGTCAGGTGATAGTGTATTAAAGCTGCATAGTCCGGTGATAGTGTAGTAAAGCTGCATAGTCCGGTGATAGTGTATCAAAGCTGCATAGTCCGGTGATAGTGTATTAAAGCTGCATAGTCCGGTGATAGTGTATTAAAGCTGCATAGTCCGGTGATAGTGTATTAAAGCTGCATAGTCTGGTGATAGTGTATTAAAGCTGCATAGTCCGGTGATAGTGTATTAAAGCTGCATAGTCCGGTGATAGTGTATTAAAGCTGCATAGTCCGGTGATAGTGTATTAAAGCTGCATAGTCCGGTGATAGTGTATTAAAGCTGCATAGTCCGGTGATAGTGTATTAAAGCTGCATAGTCCGGTGATAGTGTATTAAAGCTGCATAGTCCGTGATATAAAGCTGCATAGTCCGGTGATAGTGTATTAAAGCTGCATAGTCCGGTGATAGTGTATTAATGCTGCATAGTCCGGTGATAGTGTATTAAAGCTGCATAGTCCGGTGATAATGTATTAAAGCTGCATAGTCCGGTGATAGTGTATTAAAGCTGCATAGTCCAGTGATAATGTATTAAAGCTGCATAGTCCGGTGATAGTGTATTAAAGCTGCATAGTCCGGTGCAAGCATAACATTTCCAAAACGATTAGATTTGAATATACATTTCTAATTTAGATACTAATGTACTTATTAAGCATTTGTTGCTACGTAGAAAGGAATGCCAAGTCAGTTTACCAGAACATGTTACTGTAAAACCCTATGGAGTTTTTGGCGTGCTTGCCCAAATTAATTTTCTATGTTCGCACTTCAAATATCTCAAAAGTTGGCTATTTTAAATAAAAGTCACTTTAAGCTAAAGTAAGATATCAATCAATCAATCAATCAATAGTTCCGTCCTCTAGTCGAGGGTTGGATGCAATGGTTCTCCACTTGTCCCGATGGTGTGCTGTTCTGATAGACTGTGAATAATTCAAGCCTGTCCACTGTGAAATATTTGTAAACCATGATGTTCTTGGTCTCCGTCTCCCGTCTCCCTCTGCTGCCATTCACCTTCCCTTCCAACAATGTGCGGTATATTGAACTCTGACGAATGATGTGGCCAAAATAAATAAGTTTCTTTGTCTGTATAGTGGCAAACAAGCAGAAAAAAAAAAGAAAAAAAAAGAGTAAGATATATCAAAATATATTTATCCCAGAAAATGGCAGACACTCAAAACCCTAGGACTATGCAACTTTAAGTAATAAGAATTTATTAGAGGTGTAATTAATGTATTGCTGTGGTTAACTTACAGCGTCATCAAAGGCCAGTTGCTCTCATACCATGTCTATGTGGTGTGGGAGGTTAAAAATCCCTTGGGTTGGTAAAAGTGTAAGCTCGGGCTTTCTATCGACAAACTGTCTAATGGTGAAAACAAGTCTATTCAGACTTATCCATAATAGGCAGTATAAATCTTCAAGAAAATTATTAGGAGGGGGTGGGGTGTATTTGAATCATGCCTAATTGGCCTTTCTTCGCCCGCCTCTCTCCATGAGTGATTGGACATTGGTTACTGTTTCATACTTCCTGATTCTTGATGTTGTTTTACGTCCTAGGGACATCGCCCGTCTCCCGTGCTGGTAGATCGTGGGGTCGTGGGTTCAAACCCTGGTCGAGTCAAACCAATGACTTAAAATTGATACTTGTCGCTTCCTGGCCAGGCGCTCGGCATTATTAGGACAGGGCAAGGACTGGTTTGCTCAGTGTCAGGATAATGTGACTGAGTGGGATACCAGGTCATGGTGCCGGCGGCCTGGTTTCCCAGTGGGACAGCACTATAAAGTTGCCATGAGTGCGCACTGTTACAAGTCGGTACCCATCCTGATATGACCTTGGATGTTGCTAGGACGTAAACCAACAACAAACAAACAAACAATGTAAGGTCACATCAGGATGGCTCTGTATAAGGTGGCATGGGGGCTGATGGCCTGATTTCCCAGTGGGGCAGGACTATAAAGTCGTCATGAGTGCATGTTGTCACAAGTCGATACCCGTCCTGATATGACCTTTGATTTTGTTAGGACAGAAAGCAACAACCAACAACAAGAAACCACCACCTCCCTAATTGGACCACTTAAAGTCAGTCCCATAGTTGGTCGAGGTAGATAGGTTTCCTGTAATCTAATACATTTTGTACTATTTTGGCGATCGGGCAACATTTCATGTGTACACCAATTTGCTGATCAATTAGGGGAGAGCTTAGATGGCATAATGGTTGGCACACTAGTCCAGAATGCAAGAGATGTAGGTTTGAATCCTGCTTTAGGCGCATTTCCATTACCGCCCCCCCTCGACTTAAGGCCCTGTCACATTACGACGTATGGTGCTGGCATGTGCGTAACATGTTGAAATAAATTTCAAATCAAAATAGGTGGGCATACACCAAACTTTTTGCGCTCCGAGGGATAAAAATGGGCGTACACACAATGTACACATGACGTACACACAACGTACGTAACGTATGCAGAACGTATCTCTGACCTATTGAGAGCGTTCATGTGCCTCACAAAATGTTCGCAAAATGTTCGCATATACTGACGGTACGCTGACCAATGTTACGTACATTACTCCATCACTAGAAGTATGGCGCATACGTTAAGTATGCTGGAGATATGGCAGGCATACGTTCGAAGTATGTTTGGAGTACGTTATGCATCCATTGGCTGTACGCAGACTGCATGTTCCCAACAGGCTGAACATACCGCTAACATGTTCCAACCTATCCCGACCTACCCCTACAGTGTGCATAACATATGCCAACGTATGCCAACGTATGCCGAGTATACACCGAACGTATGAGAAACGTATGAGCCATACGGCGACATATGTAGACTATTTTGAACATGCACAACAATTTTTTAGCACCTTGACCTATGCCGACCTATTACGCCGTATCCCGAGCGTACTCGACATATGCCCAACGTATACGTAATGTATGACGCCGTATGCCAACGTGTTGGTCGAAAATCGGATACGTCGGCATACGCTAAGGCCATACGTCGTAGTGTGACAGCCCCTTTACGGTTTGTACGCTTGCGAAAATGTTAATTGTGAAGGACGACTAAGCAGGAACTATACACGTAAATATGGAGCAAGTGTCTGAATGAATTGGATGAGTAAGTTAGAGGGGCACCATATGCAGTGGCCGATTCGGTAGAGCGCAGGCCTCCCGTTAGGGAGATCGGGAGTTTGGTTCTCGGTCGAGTCAAACCAATGACTTACAAAATTGATACTTGTTGCTTCCTAGCCTGGCGCATGGCATTAATAGGATAGGTCAAGGACTGATTTGCTCAGTGTCGGGATAATGTTACTGAGTGGGATATTGGGGCATCATGCTGGCAGCCTGGTCTCCGAGCAATGGGGAGGCACTATAAACTCCGCATGAGTGTGCACTGTCACAAATCGGTACTTGTCCTGAAATTCCCTTAGATGTTGCCAGGACGTAACACGTAACATTCCAACAACCAACCAGCTAGAGGGGAGATGGGGGGGGGGGTGGTTGTGTATTTGTTGAAATGTTAGTGTCACTGCCCGGTTGTTAGTGAACCGGTGCAGTGTTGCGAGCAATATGCCGCCATCTTGGATACTATCAGCTCGGCTCTACACGTGTAAATCTCGTGAGAAACCAAGCACAGCCCCCTCCTCCACTCCTCCCCTCCTCCCCTCCTCCCCTCCTCCCCTCCTCCCCTACTCCACTCCTCCCCTCCTCCACTCCTCCCCTCCTCCCCTCCTGCACTCCTCCCCTTCTCTCTCCTCCCCTCCTCTCCTCCACTCTCCTCCCTTCCCCTCCTCTCCCGCTCCTCCCCTCCTCCCATCCTCCCCTCCTCTCCCCTCCTCTCCGTCCTCCGTCCTCCCATCCTCCCTTCCTCTCCCCTCTCCCTCCCCTCACCCTCTCCCCCTCCTCCTCTCCCCCTCTCCCCTCCTCCTCTCCTCCCCTCATCCTCTTCCCCTCACTCTCCTCCCCTCACTCTCCTCCCCTCACCTCCTCCCCTCCACCCTCCTCTCCCCTCTCCCCTCCTCCTCTCCCCTCCTCTCCTCCACCCCTGTGGTGGGAGTAGGTGGAAAGGGGGTTCCACGAAACTGCCTACAGTTTGCAGATGGCTGGTTTTCAGACATGTGCTTTGCGCATGCGCACTCGGTGCTTCGCGAATTCCCACACTTATCTGTCAGCGACTGATTTGCTATGTGATAAGCCTGTATCAGGAAGTCTACTCGTCCAAGGTCATCACTTGTCCAAGTACTGACGAGGCTCAACTATTACTTATATACTACTGATTTAATTTAGTGGTCACTCAAGTTCTCCCCAGGTGGTCGCCCATCCAACGGGGCTAAACTATTACTTATCCACGACTAATTTGGTAGACGATAAGCCGGTATCAGAATGTCTACAGCATCTTATATTCCCAGGTGGTCACCCATGCAAGTACTGACGAGGCTAAACTATTCCTTATCCACTACTAATTTTCTAGACTATAATCTTGTATCAGGATCTCTACAGCACCTTTTTTTCTCAGGTGGTCTGCCATCCAATTACTGACATTGTTCAACTATTACTCAGTCATCACTGATGTAGTAGACTATAAGCCTGTATCAGGATGTCTACAGCACCTTCTGTAGTCCCAGGTGGTCACCTGTCCAAGGACTGATGAGGCTCAACTATTACTTATCCACGACTGATTTAATAGATTATAGCCCTGTATCAGGATGTCTACATCACCTTGTGTTCCCAGGTGGTCACCCATCCAAGTACTGACGAGGCTCAACTATTACTTATCCACGACTGATTTAATAGACTATAGGCCTGTATCAGGATGTCTACATCACCTTGTGTTCCCAGGTGGTCACCCATCCAAGTACTGACAAGGCTCAACTATTACATATCCACGACTCATTTAGTAGACTATAGGCCTGTACCAGGATGTCTGTGGCAGTAATAATGGACAGTGTAGTCAATATACAGATATAATTTATACAATTTGCAACTGGTCAGCAAACGTAAAGCCGCATAGTCCGATTAAAAACATCAAATTAAAAAAACAACAACAATCATCTAGATTTGATTCTACATATCTAATTTAGATATTGGTGCACTTATTAAGCATGTGTCGCCACCTAGACGATGATACTAATACTGAGTCGATTTAATAGCATCTGTTGCTGCAGAAACCTATCGTCTCAGAGTTTTGGGGTGCTTGCATGGTTGTACTCCAGACATCTCAAAAGTTTAAAATAAAATAAATGTTAAACTGAAGTAAAGTAAGTTATAGCGATCAGTCAAAACGATCAGACTATGCGACTTTAACCAAATCTTCTGGCCATAGCTCGGTGTATATACATGTGATGAGTTTGTTTCTCCCTACTCAAACCTGGCAAGCAACAGAAAGACACAAACACTGCAGTCGATATAAGCTGTGTTCACACGGGCAAAGTTTATGTCGACTTAGACAAGTCGATTTATATGAATCGATTTAGTGTCGTGTTCACAGACGCAGTACTTTTAGCCGGAAATCGATATCTGCGCATGAGCAAGTCCAGTCTGACCAGCACCAGTTTTCGGTTAGGCGACGTCACCACGAGAGAGTGGGTTCGACCTAGATATGTATGGACTGAATCGTATTGGTTTGGAACGGTCAAAACTTCTGCTGGGCAATGAAACCCTAAAAATAAATGATGAAAAAAATATATGTGCACAGCTAGCAGTTTCATAGAGCAATTTTACCGGAAAGTCAACAAACTCAGGTCTCGACTGTGACGTGCTTAATCGCTCAAGTAAGTCGGTTGCGTTCACTATGGGCGATATAAGTCGAATCATAAAATTTGGTTCATATAAACCACCTACTTAGGTGTTTATAAAATCCGATTTTATATGAGTCGAATCAGCCCTAAACGCCTCAGCGTGCGTTTCACACGCCAAATGTGGAACGAACTAGGCAAGTTCAATTTTTATGATGTCGAATTAACTGGCCGGGTGAACACGGCTATAGACATGTTCTCTAAACAGTTCTGACGCTTGGTCATGAACCGACCCCGAGGTGTTGTAGGCAGTTAAATACCCGCCCTACGAGAAGGGCTGGTCATGTGCGCCAGTGGTGTAGCGGTGGTCCTTATAAATAGAAGGGCTGGTCACCTGACCGCCAGTGGTGTAGCGGTGGTCCGTTATAAATAGAAGGGCTGGTCACCTGACCGCCAGTGTTGTAGCGGTGGTCCGTTATAAATAGAAGGGCTGGTCACCTGACCGCCAGTGGTGTAGCGGTGGTCCGTTATAAATAGAAGGGCTGGTCACCTGACCGCCAGTGGTGTAGCGGTGGTCCGTTATAAATAGAAGGGCTGGTCACCTGACCGCCAGTGGTGTAGCGGTGGTCCGTTATAAATAGAAGGGCTGGTCCTGACCGCCAGTGGTGCGGTGGTCCATTATAAATAGAAGGGCTGGTCACCTGACCGCCAGTGGTGTAGCGGTGGTCCGTTATAAATAGAAGGGCTGGTCACCTGACCGCCAGTGGTGTAGCGGTGGTCCATTATAAATAGAAGGGCTGGTCACCTGACCGCCAGTGGTGTAGCGGTGGTCCGTTATAAATAGAAGGGCTGGTCACCTGACCGCCAGTGGTGTAGCGGTGGTCCGTTATAAATAGAAGGGCTGGTCACCTGACCGCCAGGGTGTAGCGGTGGTCCGTTATAAATAGAAGGGCTGGTCACCTGACCGCCAGTGGTGTAGCGGTGGTCCATTATAAATAGAAGGGTGGTCACTGACCGCAGTGGTGTGCGGTGGTCCGTTATAAAAGAAGGGCTGGTACCTGAGCCAGTGGTGTAGCGGTGGTCCGTATAAATAGAAGGGTGGTCACCTGACCGCCAGTGGTGTAGCGGTGGTCGTTATAAAGAAGGGTGGTCACCTGACCGCCAGTGTTGTAGCGGTGGTCCATTATAAATAGAAGGGCTGGTCACCTGACCGCCAGTGGTTTGTAGCGGTGGTCCGTTATAATAGAAGGGCTGGTCACCTGACCGCCAGTGGTGTAGCGGTGGTCCATTATAAATAGAGGGCTGGTCACCTACCGCCGTGGTGTGTAAGCGGTGGTCCATTATAAATAGAGGGCTGGTACCTGACCGCCAGTGTAGCGGTGGTCCATTATAAATAGAAGGGCTGGTCACCTGACCGCCAGTGTTGTAGCGGTGGTCCATTATAAATAGAAGGGCTGGTCACCTGACCGCCAGTGGTGTAGCGGTGGTCCGTTATAAATAGAAGGGCTGGTCACCTGACCGCCAGTGTTGTAGCGGTGGTCCATTATAAATAGAAGGGCTGGTCACCTGACCGCCAGTGGTGTAGCGGTGGTCCGTTATAAATAGAAGGGCTGGTCACCTGACCGCCAGTGGTGTAGCGGTGGTCCGTTATAAATAGAAGGGCTGGTCACCTGACCACCAGTGTTGTAGCGGTGGTCCATTATAAATAGAAGGGCTGGTCACCTGACCGCCAGTGTTGTAGCGGTGGTCCATTATAAATAGAAGGGCTGGTCACCTGACCACCAGTGTTGTAGCGGTGGTCCATTATAAATGAAGGGCTGGTCACCTGACCGCCAGTGGTGTAGCGGTGGTCTTATAAATAGAAGGGCTGGTCACCTGACCGCCAGTGTTGTAGCGGTGGTCCATTAAAATAGAAGGGCTGGTCACCTGACCGCCAGTGTTTGTAGCGGTGGTCCATTATAAATAGAAGGGCTGGTCACCTGACCCCAGTGGTGTAGCGGTGGTCCGTATAAATAGAAGGGCTGGTCACTGACCGCCAGTGGTGTAGCGGTGGTCCGTTATAATAGAAGGGCTGGTCACCTGACCGCAGTGGTGTAGCGGTGGTCCGTTATAAATAGAAGGGCTGGTCACCTGCCGCAGTGGTGTAGCGGTGGTGTTATAAATAGAAGGGCTGGTCACTGACCGCCAGTGTTGTAGCGTGGTCGTTATAAATAGAAGGGCTGGTCACCTGACCGCCAGTGTTGTAGCGGTGGTCCATTATAAATAGAAGGGCTGGTCACCTGACCGCCAGTGGTGTAGCGGTGGTCCGTTATAAATAGAAGGGCTGGTCACCTGACCGCCAGTGGTGTAGCGGTGGTCCGTTATAAATAGAAGGGCTGGTCACCTGACCGCCAGTGTTGTAGCGGTGGTCCATTATAAATAGAAGGGCTGGTCACCTGACCGCCAGTGTTGTAGCGGTGGTCGTTATAAATAGAAGGGCTGGTCACCTGACCACCAGTGTTGTAGCGGTGGTCCATTATAAATAGAAGGGCTGGTCACCTGACCACCAGTGTTGTAGCGGTGGTCCGTTATAAATAGAAGGGCTGGTCACCTGACCGCCAGTGGTGTAGCGGTGGTCCGTTATAAATAGAAGGGCTGGTCACCTGACCGCCAGTGGTGTAGCGGTGGTCGTTATAAATAGAAGGGCTGGTCACCTGACCACCAGTGTTGTAGCGGTGGTCGTTATAAATAGAAGGGCTGGTCACCTGACCGCCAGTGGTGTAGCGGTGGTCGTTATAAATAGAAGGGCTGGTCACCTGACCGCCAGTGTTGTAGCGGTGGTCGTTATAAATAGAAGGGCTGGTCACCTGACCACCAGTGTTGTAGCGGTGGTC
>CM059196.1:83563453-83667711 GCA_030323885.1 Branchipolynoe longqiensis | reverse complement strand
CAATTATAGGGTGCCGGGAAATAAATTAAATGGCGCCAAGAAGAACGGCGTCAGAGAAATAAAAATAAAAGTCAATAGTAATTAATAATGATAATGCAGTGAAGGTGAGTCCTCATATCCAGGCACAATAGTGACAGATTGACTAGATAGTGTTAGAAGGTATAGTCGCCAAAAGACGGCAGTGTCATAAAAATAAAAGGCACTATGATTCAAGTCCTCTCAGGCAGTTGTTTAGCATCTAATGCAATCCTTCCCTATGTAAGTAGTAGAGCGTGTAATTGCCGGATCATAAAAGTATAAGAGTCATCATATGGCAGTTCAAGTTGTCATCATATTTTCAGCAAATGTCATCATATGTTTACTATTTCAATATATAGCAGGTCCAATGGCCAAGGTATGTAAAGCATGAAGTAATTAAGATCGACTCTCAGGCTGCCGTCACGCATGTCGTGAATCGACACACACGAGATATCAGACTGTAGTCTGCAGTAACATGTTATTCAAACTGTTTGTCGCTTTATCAGTTAAAGAATAAAGTCAATTAAAATGTTGGCATTTGTCTGTCGAATAATCAACAATCAAGTATTTATAATTTATAGCCTAGTAGACATCGACAGACAAATTAATATCAACACACACGAAGGCGTATTGTGCAAGTGTGTGAGGCATCGACATTCAAAATATTTTCACGCCAACCGCCATCTTCTTTACCGTATATTTGTCGGTTAGCGCCTGAATCGGCAATATTTTATGTCCAATTATCAATCGACACACACATAGAGAGAGACCTTAAAACGGCAAAAAGTGTCGAAATAAATTAGTCAAATATCGATCATTTCCACGTCGATCAGATTGGAAACAATGGCGTCGTTACGGCCTTCCCGATATCCTTTCCGTTGACCGTTTGGTCGATCACCCTCCACTTGGTCAGTCATAGTATAGCAGAGAACACAGGTAACAGCTAGACTGTGTTTGTAAACGAACTGGTAGACAGGTAGAAGGTGCACAGGTAGGCTCAGGTAGACTCAGGTAAAGTGAATGGAAGTATGTGCTGCAGGGCTGGCTGAAGCGAACAATCGTGAACCCCGGCTCTGGTTTGTATATATATAGGCACCTGGCGCCCCGAGCGGGCCGTCCACGCCTAGCAGACGAGTGTCCACGCACCGTGCGAGAGGAGCAGCGCGAATCCTACACACGCATATACGCTGGCGTATATACGTGGCTATATATATATTATTACATGTCAACGAACGATTTCTTCATTGACATGCTGATTATCCGTCCCTCCTCTCGTCCACCCATCCACCCACCCATTCACCCACCCATCTACCTACCCACCCACCCATCCACACACCTACCCACCCACTCATCCACCCACTCTGCTGCTGCACAGTACGCAGATTGCCTGAGTGATAAAATGTCGCCTCACTCACACTGACAGCTTTCGCCTGAGGGTAAGGTAAGCCAAGTGTGTCTGTCCTGTTGGGGGTGGGGGAAGGTGGGGGGTGGTGAGGGCTAACGGGGGGTGGCGGGGATGGCGCCATGTGACTGGGGGTGGTGAGGGGTGGTGAGTGGTGGTGAGAGGTGGTGAGAGGAGGTGAGGGGTGGTGAGTGGTGGTGAGAGGTGGTGAGGGGTGGTGAGAGGTGGTGATTGGTGGTGAGGGGTGGTGAGAGGTGGTGAGGGGTGGTGAGAGGTGGTGAGGGGTGGTGAGAGGTGGTGAGAGGTGTTGAGAGGAGGTGAAGTGTGGTGAGTGGTGGTGAGAGGTTGTGAGAGGTGGTGAGGGGGTGGTGAGGTGGTGGGGTGGGGGTGGTGAGAGGTGGTAGGGGTGGGGTGGTGGGGGTGTGAGAGGTGGTGAGGGTTGGTGATGTGTGGTGAGGGGTTGTGAGAGGTGGTGAGGGGTGGTGAGAGGTGGTGACGGCTAACGGTGCGGTGTAGGGTGTGGTGTGTGGTGTGTGGATGGGAGTGGTGAGGGGTGGCGGGGGTGTGGGGGGGGGGGGGTGCGGTGTAAGGGATAGCTGAGTGGCGGGGAGTGGCGGGGAGTGGCGGGGAGTAGCGCGCGGTAGCGGGAGCGGAGAGTGGCGGCGTGGACTGGTGGGTGAGGTGGTGGTGGGGGTGGCGGGATGGCGGAGACTGGGGTGGATAGTGGGTGGGGTTGGGGATGTCGGGTGGGGGGGGGGGGGTGCAGCTGGGCACCTCGCCTTTGTTGCCTTCCACCCACCCCCGTCCCACCACCCTCCCACCACCCCCAATCACTCACACACACAGATACCACCGGCGGCTCACGGCCCGTCCACGCATCACATCCCCCGACCACAAATCGGGCCTGACTTGTGACAGACGAGGAGATCCCGGCGCGTGTGTCCGCGCCGCCCGACCCGGTACACCGACGGGCACCCGATCCCCAGCCGGGACATGACGCACGCGCCGGCCGCCACCCGCCGCTCGTCCCCCGCCCGCCGCCCGCGTCCGGTCTCGCGAGAGCAGCACGGGATCGGGCGACCGTGCCGGATGGACAATTAGGGCGGGTTTCTCGAGCGTTGGTGTGGAGGTGGAGGGGAGAGACTGGAGGTGGGTGTGGGGGTGATGGGGACGGGGAGGGGTGTGTGGGAGAGGGTCCGGTGTAGGAGTGGGGGGGAGGGGTGGGGGAAGGGAGTGGGGAAGGGGGGCGGGAAACGAAGAGGGAGGCGGAGGGAAGGGGGAAGAGGATCCGGGGGTACGGACCGGGAAGGACGGTGACGTGGCATGAGTGAGGGGAGGGAGGGGTGGGGGGAGGGGAGTGGGAGGGACGGGGGAGAGGGGGAGGCGGGGGAGTGAAGGAGAGGGGCGGGGAAGAGGGGGAGTAGGGGCAGAGGGGAGAGGGGTGGGGCGCGAGGGGATTGGGGCCGGGATGGGAGGGGGGGGCGAGGGGAGGGGGCGAGGGATCGGAGGGCGGAGGTGGGGGGGGGAGGGGCGGAGGGGAGGGGAGGTAGGGGGCAAGGGTGTGGTGGGGGGTGGGGGAGGGGGGGGGGGGTGAGGTGGGGTGGGGGGGGGTTGGAGTGGCAGGGGGGAAGGGGAGGGGGGGAAGGTATGGGAGGGGCGGGGGGCGGGAGGCGGGAGGCTGGATGCGGAGGCTCAATGGCTCAGACCGGTTGCGATCCCGACCCTGACCGCGGTCCCCGGTCCCGGCCCCCAATCCCGGCCTCATCCACGTGCCCCGACCCAGACCCCCCGGCCCCGGGGCCCCTGCCGCGGTGAGGGGAGCAACTCGGCGGAAGAGAAGCGTGAGGACGGTCGCTAACGAGGAGGGAATGGGCGGGGGCGGCGGGCGGCGGGCGGCGGGCAGGGAGTGTGTTGCGGGTGGCTGACACCAGAGGGCGCCACTGGGCCGGGTGGTAATTATCGGGGTGGTGGGCGGCCGTTAATGAGACGCGACGTCAACGACTTCATCACGAGAAGACGCGTTTCCGGCACTCGGACGCAGCCCGCAAAACGATTAGCTTGTTTTTTTTCACATTCACCAAACCACCCACCTACTCACCACACACCTACCCACCACCCACCACTCACCTACCCACCACTCCCCCACCCACCTCTCACCTACCCACCTCTCACCTACCCACCACCACCAACCACCAACTCCCCACTCACCCAACCTCTCACCTACCCACCTCTCACTACCCACCACCCACTACCCACCCTCCACCTACCCACCACCACCTAACCACACCCACCTAACCCACCACCACCACTCCCAACCACCCACCACTCACCTCACTCTTTCCCACCTTCACCTACTCCACTCTCCTACCGCTCTCGCTCCCTACCCACCTCTCAACCTACCCACCACCCACACCACTCACCTACCACCACCACCCACCACCTCCACTCACCTACCACCCAACCCACCACCCACCCACACACCCTACCCACCTATCACTACCCTCACACCCACCAACACCACCACCCACCTCTTCACCCTACGCACACTCCCCACCACCCACTCTCACCTACCCCACCACCCCCACTCCCCTACCCACCACCCACCTACCCACACACCCATCAGGCCCTTATCCCCGCCCACGCCTTCCATTGATCCTCATTTATAAGATCATTCAAGTTGCATGATCTGTCCATTATTGGTAGTCTCTGTCCCATTTCTGTTTAGATTAATATACCAAGTAGAAGGTTGGTCGTTATGAATAACTCACATTACTAAGTTTTATTTGAAGTGGCAGTTTTTTGTGGGTTGTTTTTGTTTGTTTGTCATTTTTGTGGGTTTTTTTGTGGGTTTTTTTCTTTTTTTGGGGGGGGGGGGTTATATAAAAGGTTAACTATGGAAATGATGCAATTTTAATGTCGGTGTGCAGACTGAAATATGGGACATAGGCTTTGTTTACCCATTTTGTGGTACCGCAAAATGGGAACATTAAACTGCCATAAATATCAAATGAGTGCATCAATATCTGAAGTAGGATATCTGGGAATAAATAGGATTAAATGGGATTGAATGGGATTAAATGGGATTAAATGGGATTAAATGGGATTAAATAGGATTAAATAGGATTAAATTGGATTAAATTGGATTAAATAGAATTAAATAGGATTAGACTTTTAAAAAACAACATTAAATCCTATTTCTCTCGAAATGTGATGATTTCCACAAGGTATATACAGCTTTAAGAACAGATTACTTTTGTTAACAACAATACTATTACATTCTAACCTCTTAGGGCTACTTCTTTTAAACAAAATTAAAGTTGAGCCTCGCATGCGCTGTCAATGCAGTAGCAGGCAGTAGATAGCTACACAACAACTGCAACTGCAAGTGATAAAACAAGGACAACCACAAAACTATTACTGTCTCGTATTGAATTAACCATTATGGACAGCACACAAAAGAAATTAAATTAAAAAATCAACTAACCAAAAGAACTCAAGAAAACGGGGGCATGTACTAATAAGATCTGACTGGATGATCTCAGTCAGAGTTAATGCATACATGCGATATTCACAGACTCCCCTACAGTCCTAGCAAACATCCACCAACCCAACCCCAAATTATTTGAACCTATTGTTTTGGATATAGTTCAGACGCATGCGCGCAGCGTACTAGTGATATTCTGCGTTACTTCCGGTGTATACTTCACTGCGCAGACGCGGGCTGCTTGTCGCAGGAGGGCCCTCCGGCAGTAAAATCTCCACCCTAACTTCCTTTCCCCCACCCTCATCAACTCCCCTATTTTCGTCCACCAGTCGGGGACAAATCGTGTCTCCCTCACATCTGCGCCTGGCGCCCCCTGCCGACAAGTCGCGCCGGCACGTGACCTCTTTCTGGGAGATTTGCGCGGTCATGTCACGTGTTCGCGACCACTCACCTGCGGGAACCAGCGCGGCGTTTGGTGGTTTCTTAGTTAGGGTTTTGCGTCCTAGCTACATCTATGGGCATCCATGAATACTTCATATGCACTATAATTGATAAGGCTGGAAGACCAGCGCTTCGGTGCTGGAAAAAGATGTTATTCAACTGGAATTAATTTATATAGTACATATGTATTTTAATATCTGGATCTAAATAACGGCAGCCCCTTAATGTTTCTCTCTAACCACCTTAACTTCCATGTTATTCACTGCAGAGCGGGCATTCTCTCCTCCCAGCCTCCTCTACAGCGTGAGCCAACTATCACTTTGCTCACTTTAAAAAAATTTGTATATATCATGATGGATGCCGACTTGTGACAGTGTGCACTCATGGTGACTTTATAGTGCTGCCCACTGAGAGACCATCCCATAATCCACTCAGTCACATTATCCTGATACTGAGCTAACCAGTCCTTGCCCTATCCTAGTAATGATGAGTGTCAAGCTAGGTAGTGACAAGTATCAATGTAGTAAATCATTGGTTTGAATCTGGCTAGGATTTGAACTCCCGACCTTCCACACGGGAAGCCTGCGCTATACTGCACCGTTACTAGCACAGCATGTTTTACTAATTTCCCAGTGGGGTAGCACTATAAAGTCGCCATAAGTGTGCGCTGTTCACAAGTCGGTGCACGTCCTGGTATGGACTAGGCTCTTACTGGGGTGTAAAACTATACCAACTACCCATCCTCCCCCGGCCCTCTCAGAGGGCTGTGGTTGGGCTCTTCGGCTGCCTTTTTCCTTCCTACCCCCCCCCCCCTCCCCCCCAATTTCTCTGACCACTACCCATCGGAAGCCAACTCCTGAGCACATGGGACTGCCTTCAGTGGTGCCCATACAGGGCTGCAGATTTGCAGCCTTCAGCGCACCAATGTGACTGAAAACTCCCCAGAAACAAACACAAAGTGACACCGGAAGGGGATCGACTAGTCGTTACAGCCACAGTGTCTGCTTCCTCTGTGGGAAGTCGATGGCAGATATATGCCCAAGGAGCATGGTGCACACCGATGGAGTGCCAATAACTATTGTGGGTAGCACCTCAGAGGGTTGGTTGCTTGGGGAAATGCTCGACAAGACCTTTTCCACAGAGCATGATGTGCAGTGAGCTGTTAGTACAACATTAGTTATTGTCACTGCCACCAGAGGGAGGGGGTCGTTGTGGAAACCCTCTACAAGACCTTTTTCACAGAGCATGCTGCACAGTGAGCTGCTGCTCAGAACGTTAGTTCTGCAGGTGTCTTGAGAAGGTGGGTTGGGTGGTGGTGGACAGTTTCAATGAGATATTTTCTACAGACCATGCATGCAGATTGAGTCGCTATTGTATGTAACACACCAGACGTGGTGGCCGAATCGGTAAGAGCAAATGCTTCTCGTACAGTAGGTCGAGAGTTTGAATATCCAGACCGAGTCAAACGAAGGACTTACAAAATAGATACTTGTCGCTATTTACCCTGGCACTCGCCGTTACTAGCATTACTTTCTCAGTGTTAGGATAATGTGCCTGAGTGGGAAATTGGGCCATGGTGCTGGTGGCCTGGTCTCCCAGTGGGGCAGCACTATAAACTTTCCTTGAGTGCACAAGATGGTGCAAGGTGGTGCTGTCACAAGATGGTACAAGATGGTGATGTCGCAAGATGGTACAATATGGTGATGTCACGAGATGGTACACGATGGTGCTGTCACAAGATGGTACAATATGGTGATGTCACAAGATGGTACAATATGGGGTTGTCACAAGATGGTGCAAGATGGTGCTGTCATGAGATGGTACAAGATGGTGATGTTACAAGATGGTACAAGATGGTTTGTCGCAAGATGGTACAAGATGGTGCTGTCACAAGATGGCACAATATGGTGCTGTCACAAGATGGTACAAAGTGGTGTCACAAGATCGTACAAGATGCATAGATTTCTTGTTATATGCCCCCCTCCCCCACCCTTACAGTCACTTCTGCACATACTACGCCCTCGCCCCCCCCCCCCCACATCCCCATTCCTACCTCTACATCCTTCAACCCTCTCCCTCACCCAGCCCCCACCACCCACCAACCCTCCTATCCACCCACCCACCCTCGGGTTGCAAAATAGTGTAGATTATTTCTACCTTTAGTAGGATGAACAGTGCAGCATTCTTGAGTAGGATGAACAGTGCAGCATTCTTGAGAACATATCGACTTAGTCTGTAGATTAAACCATTTAGCTCGTAAATAGAAGGTATTCCGAGTGCTGGTCGACATGCCTACAGACTACCTACAGCCGCCACCACACACTTCTCTCGTGTGTCCATCACTCAGCACTTAGCCCCTTCTTAACCTCTGCCACCGTCACACGCACACGCGCACACGCACACACGCACACACGCACACGCGCGCACACACGCGCACACACGCACACAAGGGGATACCCTCATCTTAACATGCATATTTCACCTTCTTACTCCACCACACCTAGACTCACCCCCACACACCTACACTCACCTCCACACGTACACTCACCCCACACCTACACTCACCCCACACCTACACTCACCTCCACACCTACACTCACCCCACACATACACTCACCCCACACATACACTCACTCCCACACCTACACTCACCCCCACACCTAGTCACCCCCACACCTACACTCACCCCACACCTACACTCACCCCAACACTAATAACCACTCACCCCACACCTACACTCACCCCCACACACCTAACCACCTACACTCACCCCACACTTTACCACTCACCCCCACACCTTCGCTCACACCTACACTCACCCCCACACCTACACTCACCCCCACACCTACTCACACCCTTACACTCATCCCCCACACCTACCACCTACACTCACCCCCCCCCCACACTACCCCTCCCTCACACCTACACTCACCCCCCCCCACACCTACACTCACCCCCACACCTACACTCACCCGCACCTACGCTCATCCCCCACACCTATACTCACCCCCACACCTACACCAATGATTTACACAATTTATACTGGTCACTACCTAGCCTGGTGCTTAGCATTACTAGGATAGCTGGTTAGCTCAAAATCAGGACAATGTGGCTGAGTGGGATATTGGGTCATGGTGCCAGCAACGTAGTTCCCCATAGGACAACACTATTAAGTTGTCACAAGCACACACTTTGGTACCCATCCTGACAGTGATATGACCGTAGAGCCAGGATGTAAAACCCCAAGAAACAACAACTACACCAAAACCTACACAAACACCAACACCAACACCTACACCTACAGCTACCCAACACCTACACCTAAACCAACCCCCAACCCCACACCTAGGGCCACCCCACCCCCACCTATGCCACCAGAGCTACCCCCATCCCTACACCTACACCCATCCCCATACACTCACATGTGCACCTACACTCATCCCCACCACCACCACCGCACACCCACCCCTACAGTCACCTCTGCACCTACTACGCCCTCGCCCCCCCCCCCATCCTCATTCCTACCTCTACATCCTTTCAACACTCCCCCCCCCCTCCCCCAGCCCCCACTACCCACCCACCCACCCTCCCGCACGGCACGCAGAGGCCCGTGGATTGATGGTCAAGTGGACAGTGGTCAGCCAATTAAGCAATCCGGCCATTGTGCAGGGTGCCAATTACGACCAGTTAATTACGGGCGAGCGGAGCGGGCCGCCCGGCCTCTCACCGCCCCCCCCCCCCCCCATCCGCACTCCCTCCGCGGTCACTCCGCCACCCCCCCCCCTCCCCCCGCCGTCCCCCCCCCCCCCCCCGTCCCCCCGCCGCCCCCGTATCCCCCCCTCCCCCCATGTAGTCCCCCCGCCGTCCCCCACCCCCGCCGTCCCCGCCGCCCCCGTATTATCCCCCCCCCCCCCCATTTCCCCCCACCACCCCCCCCCCCCCCGCAGTCCCCCCCCCCCCCCCCCGCATCCCCCCCCCCCCCCCCCCGCAGTCCCCCTGCCGTTCCCTGGCGTCCCCCCGCCGTCCCCCCGCCACCCCACAGCCCCCCCCCGTAGCCCCCCTCCCGTATCCCCCTGTAATCCCCCCACTCCCGCCCCCTCCCACAGTCCCCCCGCCCGGGGCTGCAACGATTCGCCCGGCGAAAACGTGAACATCTCTCCACACCTTAAACTTAAAGGTGCAGTAACATGACCAACGGAACCACTTGCTGTCGGACTCCACTTCGTCCCCACCTCTTCTATCTCCCTACGGATGCACCGGTCTATCTCCCTACAGCTGCCAGTCTTCTCTCCTGGATATGTCTAAATAATACTGCAGGGGGAGGCCAGTCAGCTTTTCACCTTCTACTGCCTTTCTCTGTTTGTGTCTCCGGCTCGCCGACTGGTCACCACAGGGCAAGGAAGCACTGCCCTTTGACTCAACTCTCCTCACTTCTCTTTCCTCAATCCTACACTTTCTCTTTTTTTTCTCCCAGGCTTACATCTCCTCCTGATCAAAGGAGTTGTTTGCTTGGATGGGGGCCCTGTTCCTTTTCACTGTGGATCCCATATTTTACCCTCCCTGCTCCTCAACCCATCAGTGACTGGACTCAAGTCCTATAGCTAAAATCGGGCCGGAGTGATGCCCAGTGCCACTCCAATGACCGCTGTGTTATCGTAGTCAAGTACTCCATACTCCGACAACCCCTCAGAAGTTTACACTTCCGGCAAAAATGGACTGATTTATCGGTGTTGTTTCAGTGCTGCAGTTCTGTAGGCTGTAACCGAAAGGTTACAAACAGATAGTCACGTAACCAGCAGAACTCCACTGAATCACTGTCATCATCCTCGAGCGGGCCGTATCTCAACTGGTAGAGTGTCAGACATTCTATCGATCCTACTCAGTGGACACATTTGCAGTATGGGCCATTTTCTGTTCCAACCAGTGGTCCACAACTGGTTCATCAAAGGATGTGGTATATGTGCTGTCCTGTCCTATCTGTGGGAAAGTGCATATAAGAAAAAGGCCCCTTCCTGCTTATCCTGAAAGGAAATATGGCAGAATTACCATATGTTTGACATCCAATAGTGGATGATAATGATATGAAAATCAATATGCTCTGCAGGCGTCATTAAATATAACAACCTTGTTATCATCATCGAATGTCACTCACTATTCATGGTTTGTACATCTTGAAGGAATCTATTAACTTAGTGTTATTTAATGCTTAAAGCATGTATAGTCCAATGAAAGCATCACATTTTCAAACCCAAAAACTGGACGATGTGGGCGAATGGGTAGAGCACAGGGTTGTTGTGTGGAAGGAGGCGATTTCAGAACCCATTCGATTCAAACTAATGCCTTACATATTTGATACTTGTTACTACCTAGCCTGGCGTTCGATATTATTAATATTAGGATAAAGCAAGGACTGGTTGGCTCAGTATGAGGATAATGTGACTGAGTGGGATATCAGCTCATGGTGCTGGTGGCCTGGTCTCCTATTGGGGCAGCACTATAAAGTCCCAATGAGTGCGCAGTGTCTCAAGTCAGTTCCCGTCCTGATATGACCTTAGACGTTGCTAGGATTAAAAACAACAAAAAACAAACAAACTATAAAACGTCACCTTGAGTGTGCACTGTCGCAAGTCAGTTCCCGTCCTGATATGACCTTAGATGTTGCTAGGACGTAAACCAACAACAACAAACAAACAAAAACTTGAAATCCCTAGGGAGTTATATCAACCCCTTCCATTTCCATTTTGTTTAAACCGTCGGTGAAGCAGTAGTAAGCCGTGCCCGCACCTTGTGATGGTGGTGGAGGTGGTGGTGGTGGAGGTAGTGGTGATGTGGGTGGGTGATGGTGTGGAGTGCGGCGTCATGGTTCGCTGCACCCACCAAACACGCCATGCCCAATGTGCCTGCACTCATCAGTAATTAACGACCAGGGCCTTTCGTCCCGCAGCGAACACGTCACGTGGTCCGCACGTACGTGAGCCGGTATGTCGGTAGATAAAAGATTCACCCGGTACTTGTAGTACATGGGTGAAGGACAACGTAGTGTAAATACGGGCGAAAATAGGTATAGTATGGAACATGAAGTAGAAACTGTGGCTCCAGTTTCAAATGGCTATCGATATAGGCACAGAGTTGGTGAAATGGGGGAGAATGCAAAAAGACAAGATGGCGGCCGCACAATGCCGTCGATTTCACTTTTAATTCTTATTAAACTAGATATTATATTATATTTTTCAACTCAAAGGTAGTGGGCTATCAATAAGACATATGTAAATAATAATTGTTGCTTCTTAGATTGTGAAATTAGGCTCTCAATTCATTAACCCGCTTTTTCGACCGTTTTTACATAGGGTTGGTATTCACCCGTGTACTGCGACCGCGAGTACCGGGTGAATCCTTTATCTAGTATGTCAGGTGTGGCTGGGGGTGGGCGGGGGTGGAGGCTGCCCAGAACCAGCAAGCGGGACACTGGAGATGCTTGTTTGTTTTTGTTGTTGTGAGTTCGCGTCCTTGCGGCATCAGGAGGGGAACCGACTTGTGGCAACGCACACACACACGTGACGACTTTATAGTAATAGTACCCATGGTTAGTTCTTGGGAGTTTTACCTCCTGGCAATATCTAAGGTCATATAAGGACGGGTACCGACTTGTGACAATGTGCACTAATGACGACTTTACAGTGCTGCCTCAATGCGAAATCAGGCCACCATCACCATGATCCGATATCCCACTCAGTCACATTATCCTGACTCTGAGCTAAACAGTCCTTGTCCTATCCTATTAATGGTGAGTGCCAGGCTAGGAAGTGACAAGTATAAATTTTTAAGTCATTGGTTTGACAAGACCAACAAGTGAACTCCGAAACTTCTGCACGTGAGGCCCACGCCCTACCGTTTAGGCTACTGCATCCGGTCCACTCTGTCACATCATCCCTTCTAGGCTGACCCCACTGTGAAAAAAGTTTGTTTTATTTAACGACACCTCTAGAGCACATTGATTTTTATCATCGGCTATTGGACATCAACCATATGGTCATTCTGACATATTTCTTTGGAGGAAACCTGCTGCCACCACATAGTCTACTCTTTCCGATAAGCAGCAAAGGGTATTTTATTTTATATGCACTTTCCCACAGACAGCACAGCACATACCAGAGCCTTTGATGGACCAGTTGTCGACCACTGGCTGGAACGGAAAATAGCCCAAACTGAGCAGGATTCGATCGGATGACCGAAACCTTCACAGGTGGACACTCTACTGCCTGAGCTACGTTCCGCTCCTACCCACCAGCATTTATTTAAAGCTGCATAGTCCGATGAAGCATCAAATTTTCTAAACAAAAATAATTATTTAGATTTGATTCTATATATCTAACTTAGATACGGATGCACTTATTACGGATTTGTTTCTGTGTAGAAGGCAATACTAAGTCAATTTAACAGAACCTGTTACTGCAGAAGTATATGGTGTCAGAGTTTTGGCAAGCTTGCCAAAACTAATTTTCCATGTTTGCACTCAAAATATATCAAAAGTTCATCAGTTAAAATAAAAGTAACTTTGAACTAATGCAAAGTAGATAATAGTGATCGATCTAATATATTTATCTCAGAAAAAATACAGAAATCCAAAATCATCGGACTATGCAACTTTAAGTAGTTAGTATTTTTATTTTTATTTATTTTTGGGTGGGTATAACTTCCTGTCATATAACTAATATCGTAGCCTATTATGTACATCTAGTGAGATGGTGATAGGATTGTGGATGAGGACGTGTTCCCAGAATTTGTTTGTTTGTTTTGTTTGCAGCTTTCCTTTCACTTGTGCCCTGTCCCTATGTAAAAATATACGGATTTTCGGTTTAGAATTGTATATTGGTAGACAGCATTATTATTCTTGGGCGATGGAGTGTGGATGATGTTATGTAAACTAAAAGTAATAATATCCCACTCCCATTATGACATTATATAATCTATGTGAAATATATGTTCATACATGATGCCTAAGAGATGTTCCTAAATAAGAGACAGTACATGAGTGTAGAAATACTTCTCAATGCATTCATAAAGAGTGCAATTGGAGAAAAGACCATTTTTAACAGAGATCTATTGTAACTGTTTGCAGCTACCTGTCCCTCCATGACCACTGGGTGGGCCCACCAGCCTAATCTGCATATACACACAGGGCACCACCTGCAGCTTGGTTGAGTGACAGCCACCCCTACTGGGGGGGGGGGGGTGCCACCCACCCAGACTGTGGAGGTGCATGATTGGCTGGCTGAGGACTGCCCAGTCACCCACACTAGCCTCAAACCAAGATCATATTTTCTAGACTCTGCTCCAGACCCCCTGGAGAGAGATCACTCTACTCCTAGCTCTTGAGTGAGACACACCTACTCTTGAGCAGGAACCCCAGACACTCTGTATGATGCTGGCAAAATTCATATATTCCAATTGAGTGGAACACAGCCATAGGACTCCTGTCCCATGGGCTGTGTACACTGCTTTCTATACAGGCTAAAGAGGTAATGATATCTTGTGTGGCTAGAAGGTAAGGGGAGTGGATGATAGGTCACTGGTAGGTGGACAGGAGTTGGTGTTAATAAAGCACAACTTCCCCACTGTTTATCTGTGTGACTTGTCTTCATTCTTCCTTAGTATTGGTTAAATGAGCTGACAGATAAGAGATAATGATGGGGAGAGTTTTGTCATATTATCTGGTGTCCCAAACGTGGCCGGGCATTCAGTAATATCACACCTAGTTAGTTACTAGATGTGCCAGAACACATCCGTACTCTTCGGGACTGTGACCAGGTGGGTCGGCTGCAGTGTTAAATTGATGCTCTGGGTGCGTGTTTGATCGCCATGTTACACAAGTGATGTTAAACTGTTAGCTCAGTGTCAAGATAATGTGACTGAGTGGGATATCTGATCATGGTGCTGACAGTCTAATTTCCCAGTGAATCAGCACTATAAAGTCACCATGAGTGTGCACTGTCACAAGTCGGTATCCATCCTGATATGACCTTAGATGTTGCCAGGATGCAAAACTCCAACAACCAACCAACCGACCATGACGAACTTGATGCAAGTCCACCCACCCCTGCCTCTACCTCGTCCCCTCACCCTGTAAACCTTATGATGTCGTATATGGACCATTCTCTGAAACTGGACACTAAAGTGTGACATGGAAACCAAAAGGGAAAACCTTCCACAAAAATAACAGAAAACATTCCAAATAATAGCAGAATCCATGTTGATATGAAAGTGTACATGTTGTGCATATGTCAGAGTTGAAAAAACCCCCAACTATTTCGCTTTTAAATGTTGATCTTATACAAATTGAACTGTAGTTTAACGTCACTTGTGTAACATGGAAATCAAACACGCACCCAGATCATCATTTTAACGTACGCTAACTTCAAACCAGATTTGATTGATTGCAGTTAAATAAGCAAGATCATGACCTGTTGCAAAGCAAAAAAAGTTAAACAAATATTTGTTTAAAGCCTGGGTAAATGGATGGTGTAAATTTGTAAAAATTCACATTTTCACTTGAAAACAAAATCATACAAGCATACATTTCTTTTGTCAGAATGACCATATGTTTGACGTCCAATAGCCGATGATAAAAATCAATGCGCTCTCGAGGCGTCGTTAAATAAAACAAGCTTTTTTTTTGCTAACACGCTTAATACACAGAGGCAACAATAATTATTTGACTTGTTATCAAAAAACTGAAAGAATTAATTATCACCATCCTAACGTAGGAAACAAATATGTGGTGCCTAGCTTCATAGAATCACTCATATATTACCCGAAATGACCTTTCACCTTAGTTATATGGGTCGCTTTGACTTTTTTAAATATTTGTATACATTTTTTAAAAAGAAGACGATTTTAACCAGGAGCGTCCCTACAACAATGCTGACACCACGCAACAGTGGTGTGCCGTGAATAATAGCGTGAAAGGGAATCTTGTTTAGCGAAGTGAGAAAAGCAACAACAAAAAATACCGCGTACAGAGAAAACACCCAAGAGATAGAAGGAAGACATTTTTTTATTTCGAGCCGTCCGTGGTGGTTTGTGTGCAAGTCCAACGGTCGTGACCCGATCGAGTTTCTGAAAGCAGAAGGTTGAAACTACCCACTGTCATCCATTAAAAAAAAAGTAATGGATGACGCCCTCATAGAGTGCGAACAGCGCTGGGTAGGTAGCCCTAGCAAGGTTCTCTGTGTTGATGATAGTGGATACTTCTATCAAATTGGTTGGTTGTTGGAGTTTTATGTCCTGGCTACATCTAATGTCATATCAGAACGGGTACCGACTTGTGACAGTGCGCACTTATGGCGAATTTCTAGTGCTGCATCAGTGGGAGACCAAGCTGCCAGCACCATGACCTGATATCTCAGAAGGGATGGCCGAATGAGTTAGAGCGTCCGTCTAGCGTGCTGGTTGATCGTGGGGTCGTGGGTTCGAACCCTGGTCGAGTCAAACCAATGACTTAAAAATGTATACTTGTCGCTTCCTAGCCAGGCGCTTGGCATTATTAGGACAGGGCAAGGACTGGTGTGCTCAGTGTCAGGATAATGTGACTGAGTGGGATAGCAGGTCATGGTGTTTGTGGCCTGGTTCCCCAGTGGGACGGCACTATAAAGTCACTATCAATGCGCACTGTCACAAGTCAGTACCTATCCTGATATGACCTTAGATGTTGCTAGGACGTAAGACAACAACAAACAAACAAAGATATCCCACTCAGTCACATTATCCTAGGAATTGAACTCCCTACCTTCCGCCTGCGCTGTACCGATTCGGTAACCGCGTCCGGGACTTCTATGCGAAACTAATCACAGACCAAAGCTGCATAATCGAATAAAAGTAAAACTGTTCTCTAAATTTGAGCCCACATGCCTAAATTATTGCCCTTCTCTGTAGCAAAGAATTGTTAAAGTTGCATAGTCCGATGGTTTTGGATTTCTGTCATTTTTTTCTGAGATAAATGTATTAAATTGTTTGTTATAATCTACATTACTTTAGTTTGAAGTAACTTTTATTTTAAATGGCAATATTTGGGAATATTTGAAGTGCAAACATGTAAAATTAGTTTTGGCAAACTTGCCAAAACTGACACCATAGGCTTTAACTTAAAGTAGGTATCCCAAGTGCCTTGCCAATCCACCAATAATCTGTGTGTGGAGGCTTAAAATTCATCATTTTCAATCTGTTGGTGTGTTCTAAGTTTTTCACCAATTGAAATAAAACCTAAAGCAAAATAAAGCTTCATATTTCTTCTTTCTAATAGTACCATCTACATTAGCATATGCCTTTGATCAGCTACAGAAAATCAATGCTTTGTCAAGTCCATTTATGTAGAAAATCACCTTTTGTTTCAACTAACTTATGCATGAAATTTTACACTGCTTCTTCAAACCTCTGATGCCCATTCACCAGAGCTAGCATCATCATGCCAATGATATCATTTTGTTGCCAATACTACAGGCCATATAGTCATATTTTGTCCTTGAATAAATTCTTTTCCATCTATTTTAAATTTTAATTTAAAATGTTCAATTAACCACCATTTCGGAACCGAATAATGGATAACTTCGGGTTTTACATGAAAATAAAGATCCTTTTTTTCTTAAAATAAAGAAGTTACTCATGATTCTTAGCAATGCATGGTGTGAAGGTGTAAATTTGAGACAAAATAAATGTTGGCTCTACTTAAGAATTGAATGCTAAAGTTGTTATGCAATGTGCCAGTTGTTATGCAATGTGCCATAAACACACTGCCCACACACACACAGGGTTTGAAAACTTTAAAAAAAAAACCATTCATATCTATCAAATTGTATTGTATGTAACGTAAACAGAAAGAGCATGTTGAAGGTAGTACAGTGTGAAAATTTCATGCAATTATCTTGTACGGGTGCTTTTCTGTACCAAATAAGCCTGTTCAAAGTTGGGCATTTCCTTTTACCGGATTTTATCACTTGTCAAATTGAGCTCTGGACCATTTTAAACCTATTTTTTTAAGCTTTTCCCAAGCATATGTAGTCCTGAAAAAAAATAGCAATGACAAGACTCATCAGTAGGTTAGGGATAAATCAGAATAATTTAATATGGGTGCCAATTTTTTCCACAACCAAGCACCCAAAAGTGGTCCAAAGCAAAATTTGGAAATTGGTGAAATTGAGGAAATTGTGATTTCACGCATTTTTGAAGATGTATATCTTGAAATGTAACCACATCAGACCCCTGGATCTTTGTATTCTCATTGTATAGGCCATGGATTTGAAGGAAAAAATACAGAAAGTCTGATAGGGTGGTTACTTTTAATTCTTGGGGCCATCAAAAATGCTATCTTTTTAGTTTTGGGTGACCCAATTAAGTAACAACCTAAAAAAGTCCATATCTTCTTTAATATTAGAGCGATTTTCACGAATGAAGTGTCATTTTATTTCAAATTAAATATACTAACAGGTGAAATCCATTAAATCAAACTCCAAACTATTTTTGAAAATCACTTAACAGTAACATATCCTATTAAATTGTCTCAGTATTCCCTTCGATGTGGCACCAAATGCTTAATAAGTGCATCAGTATTTAAGTTAGACATGTAGAATCAAATCTAGAGCAGTGTTTTTATTTTGAAAATGTGATGTTTCATCGGACTATGCAGCTTTAATAGGCGCACACACTCTCTATGGAAATTAAATAGAACCTTTTACTGTTCACCCTTCTAGGCTCAGAGGTTTGACAAGCATGTCAACATTAACTTAGTATGTTCACACTTCAGATATCTTAAGTTACTCACTTTGATTGATAATTACTGCAACCTAAAGTATGGTAGATTATTACCATCAACTTGCTATATTTATATATTTTAGAAAATGACAGATTTCTTCTTTTTTTTTTTTAGGTTTTAGGTCTTAGCCACATCTAAATCTAAGGTCATAGCAGGTCATATCAGGACTGGTACCGACTTGAGACTGCCAAGGAGCACTCATGGCGACTTAATAGTGCTGCAATGCTGGTATACAGTGTTGCCAGTACCGGGACACAGTATATCCCACTCAAGTTACATTATCCTGATATTGAGGCAATCAGACAATGGCGCTATCCTAGTAATGCTGAGCACCAGTTGGGTAGCGATAGGAATCAATTGTCTAAGTCTCTGTAGGAGCATGTGTTGCAAAAGGGGTGAGACTCGAACCCATATTTCTGCCATTCATAAGAGAGCGTCCTAATCATTAGTCTACATAGGATCCTTGATGCAATCCACACCTACCTGTGTATGTAGCATTTCATCTGTGGAAGTGAGTACAAACCACTCAGCACTGCCAAGTGTGTGTGGCTACTGTGGTGATGTTGATCTGCTTTGTAGTTGTTGTAGTGATTGTATTTTGAAGGGGGCTTGTTTTGAAGGTGATTTGTTTGTCAACCCCGCCTAGTTGATATCGTCTGCATCCATTCATCATTCTTCAACTATAGACACCAGCGCCCCCCCCCCCCTCCCCAGGTCCTCACAACTGCCCTCTCCACCCCACCCCACCCCACCTCACCTCACCCCACCTCACCTCACCCCACCTCACCTCACCCCACCTCACCTCACCTCACCTCACCCCACCTCAGCCCAACTCACCTCACCCCACCTCAGCCCAACTCACCCCAACTCACCAACTCTGCTCTTCTCTACTGAGGTTCCCCATCTGTCCACTGTCATTCTCTTAACCCGCCCGCTCACACACCTCTTCACCCACCTCTTCACCCACCTCTTCACCCATTTCTTCCCCACAATATCTGCACACACGCAAACGCGCATGGACACGCACACGTGCACCAATATACACGCACATGCACACATACACCAATATGCACCAATTTGCACCAATTTGCACCATCATGCACATGTGCACCAATATGCACCCACATGCACATGCACACCAATATGCACCCACAGGTGCACATGCACCAATATGCACCCACACATGCACCAATATACACCCACACGCACATGCACATGCACCAATATGCACCCACACGCACATGCACACCAATATGCACCCACACGCACACGCACACCAATATGCACCCACACACGCACCAATATGCATGCACACATGCACCAATATGCATGCATACGTGCACCATTATGCACCCACATGCACACTCGCACCAACATGCACCCACATGCACACCAATATGCACCCGCACGTGCACCAACATGCATCCACACACGCATGCACACCAATATGCACCCACGCACACGCGTGCACCAATATGCACCCACACGCATGCGCACACCAATATGCACCCACGCGCACGAGCACACCAATATGCACCCACGTGCACGCGCGCACCAATATGCACCCACATGCACGCGCACACCGACATGCATCCACACGCATATGCAGACTTATCTAGATTTCATTAGGCATCTCTTCCAATTCAGAGCCAGCGAGTAAAAAGAAAACGAGCAAAACGCAGCACCGACCACACACCACAGCAGACGACAATCGCCGAAGCAGACGGCATTCAATATCGATCGACCCAAAGAACAAACAAGTTACCAACGTTGTCGTTCCTGCCCAAAAAACTAAACAAATAAAATGTAAAAAATAAGCTGTGTGCGTTCTCACTCCTCTCCCCCCTCCACACACACACACACACACTTCCACATACGTCATGACGTCATAACGACGTTTAGCTACGTCACGAAAGTAAATGCAGCCCCCCTCCACACACACACACACACACACACACACACACACACACACACACACACACACACACACACACACACGCGTCGTGTTGACAACGCGCGGCAGACGAACCTAGTTAAACCTCGTTAAACCTCGCTAAACCTCGCTAAACCTCACTAAACCTCGCTAAATCTGTCGTTATATAACGAGGCGGAGTTTCCGCGCGTGCGTGACCAGGTGTCCGCGTGTCTCAGCAGCAGTTTACTTTGTCTGACGTTTTGTTTCCGGCATGTTTACTCCTTCCTACTAATGACCAGATTAAATTATATGTCAATAAACTGTTCCGTTGAGTCCCCCCCCCCCCTCCTAGCCCCCCCCCCCCCGCCCTCACACCCCTCTTAACCCCCGCCTCCCCCTCCTACCCCTCCACCCCTACATCCCCCTCCTAACCCTCCCAACCCTCCCCCTCATAACCCCCTCCTACCCCTCCTCCCTCATAACCCCCTTTCCTGTCCCCCCACCCACACCCAACCCCACACCACACCCACACCACACCCACACCCAACCACAACCAACCAAACCAAACCCACACCAACCACCCACACCACCACCCAACCCACCACCACCAACCACCCACACCCAACACCCCAACCACCCTCACCACCCAAACCACCACACCCAACCACCACACCCAACCACCCACACCCAACCACCCACACCCACACCCAACCACCCACACCCACACCAACCACCCACACCCACACCCAACCACCCACACCCAACCACCCACACCCACACCCAACCACCCACACCCACACCCAACCACCCACCTACCATCCAACCCCAATAGGACCGGATGCAGTGGCCGAATCGGCAGAGCGCAGGCTTCCGGTGCGGGAGATCGGGAGTTCTATTCCTGGGCGAGTCAAAGCAATGCCTAAACAAAATTGATAACTGTCACTACCTAACCTGGTGGTCATTAGGATAGGGCAAGGACTGGTTAGCTTGGTGTCAGGGTAATATGACTGAGTGGGATATCAGGGCATGGTGCTGGTGGCCTGGTCTCGATTATGATAGGACAAGGACTGCTTAGCACAGTACCAGGATATAATGTGACTGTACGGGATATTGGGTCATGGTGCAGGCGGTCGGGTCTCCCAGAGAGCACCGGGCGCGGTGGCCACATCGGTAGAGCGGGGGCCTCGCGTGCGGGAGATCGGGAGTTCGGATCCCGATGAGGTCAAACCAATGACTTATAAAATTGATACTTGTCAGTACCTAGCCTAGTGCTTGACACTAATAGGATAGGACAATGGACTGCTTGGCTCAGTGTCAGGATAATGTGACTGCATGGGATACCAGAGTCATGGTGCCAGCAGCCTGGTCTGCCAGTGGGACAGCACTATAAAAGTCGCCATGAGAGCACACTGTCATAAGTCGGTACCCATTCTGATTTGATCTTAGTTGTTGACAGGACGTAAAACTCCAACAAACCAACCATCCAACTGAAATGGAAGGGCGGGGTGAGGGAGGGGTTGACATCGATAAGAAAAGCCGGGCAGAGAAAAGCGCGCGAAACAAGACAACAATGGCGGTGCTTTGGGCGCTGGTTTCCAGTCGTGTCAGTCGTGGCTGACTGGTGGACGCTGGAGTTTGAATTGAAGGGGGAATTAAAATATGGACTCAACAACAACAACAGCAGCCGAAACGTCATTCTGAATGAAACCTGATCCCTGGTTACGTCACGTCCACGTAGAGCATGCCCACTCTAAAAGGGCGGCAAGTTAGATTTATTGCCAGTCATCTGTTCTCAATGAAAATTGTCGTCTGCTGTGTCTAATATATATAAAATATCATTGAAGTTGCATAGTCCAATTGGTTGTGGGTTTATCTCACTGTACTTAGATAGATATATAAAATTGATTGTCATAATCTACCTCACTTTACATTGAGGTCACTTTGATTTTATTTCGCTAACGTTTGAAATATTTTAAAGGCAAACTTGCAATATTCATTTTGGCAAGCACGCCAAAACTCTGACACTATCGGCTTTTGCAGTAACGGGTTCTATTAAATTGACTCAGTATGTCCTTCTATATGACAACAAATGCATGAGTATATAGAATCAAGGTTAGGTCAATGTTTTGGTTCTGAAAATGTAATGCTTCATCGGACTATGCGGCTTTGAGGATCATTTTGAATTGGTTCTGTTCCATTTTTTCCCACTGAATGTCGTTTGGTTGATGGTTGGTGTTTTATATCTTGGCAACAACTAAGGTCATATCAGGACAGGTACCAACTTGTGATAGTGTGCACTCATGGTGACTTTATAGTACTGCCCCACTGCAAGACCATGCCACCCACCATGACCTGATATCCCACTCAGTCACATTATCCTGGCACTGAGCCAATCAGTCCTTGCCCTATCCTACTAATGCCAACCGCCTGGCTAGAAAGCGACAAATATAAATTTTTAAGTCATTGGTTTGACTCTATCGGTTTGAATCCCACGATCTAAGAAAACGGAAGACGGACGCTCAACTCATTCGGCCATCCCGTCTGGTCTTGGAACTACGGTTTCTTTGGCGTAGACTCTAACATCTCTGGCTGATTTGGTGGAGAGATTATAACTGCGAGTTCCCAAATCAAATGGCGTTGAAAACCACAGGTTACATTAAGGGGTGTGGGATGTAGGGCATGGTAGGGCATGGTGGGCATGGTGGGCATGGTGGGCATGGTGGTAATGGGCTGGGAGTATCCAATATCTCATAGCTTCTGTGGCAGGAGACTGCTGGGCGAATTTAGTAAAACTATCCATACAAAATCATGACCTAATGGGAACTTTTGTCTTCTCTTTTGTTGTTTTGTTATAAGTTTTTATCCTGCTCTTTCAACTGTTTTTGTTTGTTTTATTCACTGGGGTTGAAATAGTGGAGTTGGTTATTTTCATTGATTTTTGTGTCAATTATGTTTATATAAATATCTATTCCAGATTGATCAATTCATCCAGTTTTGAAAAAGATTAATTAGTAGTCTGAACAGTTAAATTCAGGGATGTCTGTCTCAGGTAAGTTGTGTCTTAATTATGTGTCTTCCAACGTTTTCAACATTTTTACAGGCGTATAACAAAATGCTACTTGTCCGAGCCCTCCACTCTCCCAAACAATACTGCAGATCGCTATTTCATTACACAACATCTGGGCCCATATGTATGAGCCCGGGTTAGCAGTCGTAACCCGGTGTTGTGCGGATTTCCCGGGTTAGCGGCGAAAAATGCGTATGTATGTGTCGGTGTTAAACTAACTCGGCGAGTGTAAAGTCGCCTGCACTAACCCCAAGTGAAAGCAGGGTTAAAGGTGGGGTTAGGCACCGACTCGGCCCAAATCTATTCAATGCGACCATATTCAACAGAATTAGATACGCAATAAGTGAAATTTTATCAATTTAACCTTAAATTCAAACCCTCCTTAAGGCTACCGCCGCATTGGTGGCGATATTAATAGTTATATTTTCGAATCGACGAAGGTACAGTCAACAAACCGCCGCCGCCGCCAGTATGGAAAGCGACGTCGATGCGGCGGCTGCGGCGATTTGTTTACTTTACGTTCGTTGATTCGAAAATATAACTATTAATATCGTGTTCGAATTTAGGGTTAAATTGATAAAATTTCACTTATTGTGTGTGTAATTCTGTTAAATATGATAGCATTTAATATATTTGAGCCTAAGATATGGCTACAAACGCAGAGGGATTTCCCAAATCTATAAATAACTGAAATGTTAGCTAACTTGGGCGCGTTTTGGTCACATACATCCCCCGTGACACATTTGGAACTCTGCGGTTAGCTAACCCGGCACCCTCCTTTAACCCTGGTCCGGTTAAAAATTGGCTCATACATATGGGCCCATGCAGACTGGTTTGTCATGTATGAGTTTTATGGTTTAAGTAGATATTGCTATGCCAACCGCTTATTCCCCAGGAGTCATGCCTTGGGCAACAGTGCGCATGTCGAAAACCTTGGATGACACTTATAACGTTATGAAAGCATAGTTTGATAAACAAAAGATAACATTTCCAAAAGGATGCTATTTCCAAAAGGAAAGCGGTTGTGTAGATTTGAACATACATATCTAATTCATATACGGGCGCACTTATTCAGTATTAAGCCATGTTCACACGGGCAATGTAAATCGATTCGTAGAAATCGACTTGCCTAGTTCGACGCACATTTCGCGTGTGAACGGGCTTCTGAGTTGAATTAGGGCTGAATCGATTTCTGTGATCCCAATACTGTAAACCACTTGTGGAGGTCGATTACGTTAGTCGATTTCTGTGAACCGATTTATTTTGCCCGTGTGGACGCACTGAGGCGGATTAAGGACATGACACGCATGCGCAGTCGATACCTTAGTTTGTTGACTTTCCGGTCGATCAAAAGCGCATATTATATAATTTAGTCTATGAAACAGCTAGCTGTGCACAGATATTTTTTTCATCATTTATTTTTAGGGTTTCACTGCCCAGTAGAAGTTTTATTCGTTCCAAACCAATACCATTCAGTCCATACATACCTAGGTCGAACCCACTCTCTCGTGGTGACGTCGCCTAACCGAAAACTGGCACTGGTCAGGCTGGACTTGCTCATGCGCTGATATCGATTTCCGGCCCAAGTACTGCCTGTGTGAACGGACGTCTAAATCGATTCATATGATTCGCCTTGGCTGAATCGCTTTAGATTTTGGCCGTGTGAACACGGCTTTAGTTTCTAGATAGGACAAACTGTAGTTAATCATTATATATGTTCATCTTAACTATATCCAGAGTTACCTCTTTGCAAAATATGTTAGTTCAAAGAACAATAGAGTAGATTTACATACATCACACCTACAAACCCACTCACCCATGTACCGACGCACCCGTACACCGGCACACACGCCACACATCCACACACACACATATCCACACACCCATACACCCCCCCCCCCACATACACGCCACCCACCCACATCCACACACCCATACATATCAACATCCACGGCCACACCCCCACACACCCAACACACCCCACACACACCCACACATCCACACATCCACCACCCACCCACATCTACACACCCACACACTCACACATCCACACACCTTCACATTCACATCCACCCACACACACATCTACACAAACTCACACGCCCACACACCCATACAGAACCACATCTACGGCTACACACCCACATCCACACACCGACACACCCACACCCCAACACCCCCACACACCAACACCCCCACATCCACACGCCCATACATATTCACATCCACGGCCACACACCCACACACCCACACACCCACCTCCACACACCCACACACCCACATCCACACACACATATCCACACACACACATCCACACACACATCCACACACACACCCGCACACCCACCTCCAGCCACACACCCACATCCACCCACACACCCACAGCCACCCACACACCCACATCAATACCCGTACACCATTACCCACACTCCACACCCACATCCACATCCACTTTACACCCAAACATCCACATCCACATCCACACCCACATCCACACCCACATCCCACCCACACCCACAACTCCACACCCACATCCACATCCACACCCACATACATCCACCTCCTCGCCCACACCCACACCCTTTGTTGTTTCACAACTCCACACCCCACATCCACACCCACATCCCACTTCCGCATCCACACCCCACATCCACACCCTCACACTCACACCACATCCACCACGCACACGCCTCCCTCGCCCACACCACCACCCCAACCCATACCCCACATCCCACACCCACACGCCACACCCCAACACCCACACCCACATGCACACCCCACACCCAACATCCCACTGACCCACACCCTTACATCCACACCACCCCCACACCCACACCCGCTCCACATCAACATACTATACCCACATCACACCCAATACCAACAACCCACACCACACACCACACCACACCCCACACCCCACCCGGCACTCTACACCCGCTATCATTCTCCCCCCCCCCACCCCACCCCCCACCCCCCACACCGAATGCTGCTAGCCGGGTCCCTGTCATGTCGGCGCGAGGAGGGCGGTGCGCGGCCAAGCGTGACGGGCTTCAAACAGAAGGGCTTGAGGGATTAGCCGGGCAGAGCCTCGCTTTGAAAAAAACCCGCTAGGTGGCCAATATTGACCCGGCGTGTGGGTAAAGGTTATGTAAAGTGTGGCCTCGCCCTGAGACATATTGCAGATGGCACCACCAATATGGCGGCCATACCCCCCCCCCCCCAACCACCACCACCACCACCCTTGTAGTTGTACCCCTGTCTATCACAATAATCCAGTCATTTGCGCTAAAATACCATAAATAGTTGTCATTAAAGGAGATATTTGTATGACAACCACTGATTTATGTTATTAAGCTAATATTATCGTCACCACGTGTATATATATAACATATAATATATAATATATGATCCATGTGTGTATCCATTTAGTGATTTCTATTCTTCAATATTTTCAATTCAGACTTCATTTTAAATTAAATTTGTGCTACATTTAATCGATGAATTTGGATTTCGTTGAATTCACTTTTTTGTTTGTTTTAAATCCAGACGACTGTTTTTTGGACTTCAAAGGATTAATATTCAGTAAATTTGATACTTCAGTCGTTTATTTACTTTACCGTTATTAATTACATTAGATTAAATTATGAAATGTTATAAACAAAAAATGTCAGGTGCTAATTTAAAAGAATAATTTTGCGAACTACGTATTTATGTCCAGTATACTAATATATAGTACTTTTGACACTTGCAATTTGGATACTTCGATTAGATGTATTAATTAGATTTATTAATTAGATTTGTTATCTTATTGATGACATTGTTATACTTGATTAAATGTTGTGCATGTATTTTATTAATGTAAGATATTATTATTTTATTTGAGGACAGTATATTGTGGTGTTTAATGAACTATTATTTTGTGATATGGTGTTGGTGTTTTTTTTTTGTGTTTTTGTTGGGGGTTGTTGGGTTTGTTTTTGTTTTTTGGGTTTGTGTTGTTTTTGGTTGTTGGTGTTGTTGTGTTGTGGGTTTTTTTTGTTGTTTTTGGGTTCATATCTATTATTCAGTGTTTTCAGTTAGCTTACTTTGAGTCAGAAAACTTTGAGATAGTATTGAATTTAATTAGTACGTCTGTATTAATTTAATTTAGACAACTACTCTATGTGGTTCAAATGTATCATGAAATATGCAGAGATACATAGGTACATTTTTAATATATATGTGTATACATGAATTAATATACTTAGTATCTGATCTGTATGCAGGTTATTTGATCAGTATAATCTTTCTTTTAAAGAACAATTATGCTGAGAAAGAAAACAATCAATGTCCATACTAAACTAATGCAGGAGCGGGACGTAGCTCAGGCGGTAGAGTGTACACCTGTGAAGGTGTCGGTCATCCGATCGATCCCGCCCAGTGGACACATTTGCAGTTTGGGCTATTTTCCGTTCCAACCAGTGGTCCACAACTGGTTCATCAAAAGCTGTGGTATCCTATGTAGCCTATGTGGTGGCAGTGGGTTTCCTCTAAAGAAATATATCAGAATGACCATATGGTTGATGGCCAATAGCTGATGATAAAAATCACTGTGCTCTAGAGGTGTCATTAAATAAAGCAGAATTCCTTCCCGTGTCACGCGATGTGAAGCCGTTGTAGTCGTGACTTAGGGATTGTCAAAATTGGAAACAAACGAACAAGCAAAGAAACAATCAATTAAACAAGTAAATACATGATGAAACAAGCAAATATACACAACAAAGAAATGCATACAGCAAATGAAAATAGACAGCACACAAATATACAACCATAACACAAAGATACAAAGATACATACGAATATACAAAGGAAAATACAAATAAATATACAAATATACAAATATTTGAACAAATATACAAATATCCAAATAGGCAAACACATTTACAAATATGCAAGCACATATACATACAAATGTACAAACGCATCTACAAATGTGCAAACACATATACAAATGTGCAAACACATTCAAATGTGCAAACACATATACAAATGTGCAAACACATATACAAATGTGCAAACACATATACAAATGGACAAGCACATATATACAAATGTACAAGCACATGAACAAATGTATGAGCACATGTGCACATATATGAGCACATGTGCACATGTATGAGCACATATACAAATGTATGAGCACATATACAAATGTACAAACACATAAACAAATGTGCAAGCACAGATACAAATGTACAAGCACATATACAAATATACAAACACATATACAAATGTACGAGCACGTATATAAATGTGCAAGCACAGATACAAATGTATGAGCACATATACAAATGTACAAGCGCATATACATATGTGCAAGTCCAGATACAAATGTACAAACACATACAAATGTACAAACAAATATACAAATGTACGAGAACATATACAAATGTACGAGCACATATACAAATGTACAAACACATGTACAAATGTGCAAGCACAGATACAAATGTACAAACACATATATACAAATGTGGAAGCAAATACACAAATGTACGAGCGCATATACAAAATGTACAAACACATATACAAATGTGCAAGCACATATACAAATGTGCAAGCACATATACAAATGCATACACACATACATACACACATACAAACAAATATGGAAACAAATATGGAACATGGAAACACATATACAAACAAATATACAAACAAACATACAAGCAAATAAACAAACAAACAAATATACAAGCAAGTATACAAGCAAATATACAAGCAAATATACAAAGAAATATACAAAGAAATATACAAAGAAATATACAAACAAACAGACTAAGAAATATACAAACATTTAAACAAACATACAAACATACAAACAAATATACAAACATACAAACAATTTAATTCATGGGGATGTGTACATAAATAAAACAAATCACCAAAATCAAAAAAAATCAAAAGGGGGTGTCCTTAGCTCTCCCTACACAGGTTATTGACACTCTCCAAGCGCTGTAACTAAACGATGCGCCTTTATTCAGAGGAGCCTCGTGTTGACTTAGCGGCCGGAGTGGGTGGCCCCTGCTTGGAGTGCGTAGTGACCTCATCAAACGGCAATATGGCGATATGTCACGCTTGATTGCACACGCAGGTCCTGTTTCCACGCACCATAACCTCACCGCCATCCCTCAATGATCCTCTTCATCAGACCGCTACCCCTCCCATCGCTGTATCCCCTCTCCTCCCCTCCCCTCTCCACCTCCGTCCCCTGCCCTGTCCTCCTTCCATCTCCTCCCCTCCCCCTGTGTCTCCTCCACACCCCTTCCTTCCTCTCTCCTCCCCTCTCCTCACATCTCCCCCTCTCCTCACGTCCCCTCCCCCTCCCCCCTCCTCTTTCCCTGCCCTCTCATCCCCTCCGCATCCCCTCCCCTCCACTCTCCTTCCCTCTCCCCCCGCATCCACTCCCCTCCCCTCTCCTCCCCGCCACTCATTCCCTCTCCTCCCATCCACTCCCCTTCCTTCTCCCCTCACTCCCGTCCCTTCTCCTCCCTCCACTCCAGCCCCTCCACGCATTCCAAGCCCTCACTCCCCTTTCTTACCCTCACTCCATTCCCCTCCCCTCCCCTCCCCTCCCCTCCCTCCCTTCCACCCCTTCCCCTCCCCTCCACCGCTTCCCCTCCATCCACCCCATCCCCCCCTTCTCTTCCTCCCCTTCCCCATCCCCTCCCTTCTCCTCTCCTCCCTCTCCTCCCCTCCGCTCTTCCTCTCCTCCCCTCTCACCCACTATCCTCCCCTCTCACCCCCTCTGCTCCCTCTGCTCCCTCCCCTCTCGTCTCCTCTCCCTCCCCTCTCGTCTCCTCTCACCGCTTTCCCTCCATCCCACACCCCCCCTTCTCCTCTCCTCCCTCTGCCCCATCCCCTCCCTTCTCTCTCCTCCCTCCGCTCTTCCTCTCCTCCCCCTCACCCCATCTCCTCCACTCTCACCCCCTCTCTCCCCTCCCCCCCTACACCCCCCTACACTCCCTTTCCCTTCCCCAATCCATCCCTTCCCTCTCCGCTCATGCCTCCATTCCCCACCCCACCCCCCCCTCCCTCCCTTCCCTCCCTCCCTCTCCCCCTCTCCCTCCCCTCCCCTCCCCCTCCCTCCCCCTCCCTCCCCTTCCCTCCCCCTCCCCTCTCCACTCTCCAGCCTCCCCATCCCTTTTCAATCCCCTTCCATCCCATCTCATCCCGTTCCCCTCCTCTCTTGCCCTCACCCTCCCTTTGATGTGGCCACTGCCCCCTGGCGACAGAGGCCAACACCACTTGGGCCAGTTGTACTAATCGACCATCGACATATTTCCCATCTGGTTGTGTGTTTGTGGGGGTGGGTGGGGGGGGGGGGAGTCATTAGGTATGACCAGTAAGTAATTGATAATAGGTCTCTTCTGAGTTACCAAAGACCCTATAATACTAAGACCGCTCACTCAGCCTGTACTGTGTAATCAAAATTATCAAACCCACCACTTGGTGCGCTGGCTGTTCTCTTGGTTAAACAGTTGCTATATTATATGTATAAATGTATATATGAATGTGAAAGATGTGTGATGATGGCAATGATGATGATGATGATGCTGATAATGATGTGTATTTGTTCATAGCAATTTCATATTGATGTGTATTCATACTTACCTATCTCATGTATAATAGAATTGTATGTGTTTACATGTGAAACACCAACCAGCAGCTGGGCTGATCAAACCCACCACAAGGTGGCACTGCAAAATTGACATTACCATGGGATAGATAGGGAGTGAGCCGTGTTAGTATTATAGGGTCTTTGGAGTTACTGTCCGCGGATCTCTGGTCTGGGATTGGAGCTGTGACATGGCGTATTTACACACCCGGAAGTGGGGTGAATGTCACTCTCAGCCCTATCCTTCACAATGGGCGTGGTACCTTAAACAATAAGTGAGTAAAAGTAAGGGTGGGCGGGCAGAGAAGAGGCGTCCAGAAAGTGTTGCAGCAGCAGGAGAAGTGACTTGTAAGTTGTAGGTTGCTTCTGGGGGGTTCGTAACCTTGACGGTTACAGGCTACAGAACTGTAGCAATATAACGGCACTGATAAATCGACCCGTTTGGCTGAAGTGTAGACTTCTGGGAGGAGGAGGGAGTTTGTAGAAGTAGGGTGTACTTGACTACGATAATGACGAATTGTTGAAGCGGCACCAGGTCTCGGCCAGTCCGATTTTAGCAGAGCACCTGTGTCCAGTCACCGATGGGTGGGCAGGAATGAGGGGGTGGGGGTGGGGCAGTGGGACCTGTAGCAAGAAAGGGTGTGAGACAGTGAAAAAGGAAAAGGGCCCCACCCAAGCAAACAACTCCCTTGATCAGGGGTAGGGGTAAGCCTGGGAGAAAAAAAAGGAAGTAGTATAGAAAATCGAGAAATGAGGTGGGTTGAGTCAAAGAGCCATGCCTCCTTGTGGTTGTTGTTGAAGATTTATACTGCCTATCATGGATAAGCCTGAATAGGCTTGTTTTCACCATTAGACAGTTTGTCGATAGAAAGCCCAAGCCTACACTTTTACCGACCCAAGGGATTTTTAACCTCCCACACCACATAGACATGGTATGAGAGCAACTGGCCTTTGATGCGCTGTAAGTTATACACAGCGGTGGAAATCCAAATTGGCAGAGATGGGGGCATGGGGAATCGAACCACCGACCTTCAGATTAGGAGTCCGACCTAGAAAAAAGTCAGACACTCTAACCACTCCGCCACAGAGAACACCAGTCGGAGAGCCAGAGACATGGACGGTGTAAGAGGTAGAAGGTGAAAAACTGGCTGGCTCCCCCTGCGGGAACTCTTTTCATACATATTCAAGGAGGAGACCGGCAGTGGAGAAGCGATAGAAGAGGTGTGGACGAGGTGAAGTATGGACAGAAAGTGACTGACTTGTATACACCTCGTGCTCTGCTACTACAAGTCTGGCAGGTGGCGCCTCAGCGCGCTTGGCTCGAGATGAATGTGCGAAAATGTCCTCCTCCCTCCTCGATGAATCAAGCACAATGATAGTATAGTGGTCTGTACTAACCTCTCAGGCAAGGAACCACATGCAGACGTGGGCGTGGATAGGGTGGTGGTGTAATGGTTAGAACGCTGGCTCAGAATGAGGGTTCGATTCCCGCTCTAGGCGTAATATTTCCTATTTTCATCACCCCCATGATACAGCTTGAACATGATCCAGGTCACATCAACCAATGTACTGTATGATTGTTGAACCTACCCTGTGTATGTATATATGTAAGTGCCATGCCTGTATCTATACCCTTGTTCAGTGGGGTGGTGGAAATGGGACAGGTTGACTATAGACTGAGGCTACAGTAGTTGTGAGTCTGGTGCATCCTAGTTGGCTGAGGGGAAGGGTGTGCCATTCTGGTATGGGGCAAAAGTCACCGGGATCGATTCCACCCAATTGAGTCAAGAACAAAATAATACAATTTTTCTAGGATTAAATTCAAGGGTATCCAATAAATATTTCTGGGCATTAATTCTATATGATAATCAAATTAAATGAATTAGTAAATCACACACTCCCAAACAGGTACACACGCTTGGACAAGGGTTCAAGAATAGGCATAACATAATGAATATATTTTACACAAATATATTATCATTTTGGTTAGCCTCCACATTGAATAGGATTAGGACTAAAATATACCTTCCCTCTGTATAAAACCTGTTTGTGCGAGCTGGAGCATTATATTTGATGATCAAATTGAAGCTACATAATCCGATGAAAGAATGCAAGTTCATAAACCAAAGAACTTTCTTAGGTTCGATACTATTTATCCATTCATTCATTGATTAAAGTTGATTAAAGTTGCATAATCTGATGGGGTTCAGTTTCCGTCATTTTGTGAGGTAAATATAGTAGGTCAATCGTTATCATCTACCATACTTTAGATTGAAGTAAATTTTATTTTAAATGGCTATGTTTTGATATATTTGAAGTGCAAATGTACTAAATTAATTTGGGCAAGCATCCGAAAACTATGATTTGACATTTTTATCTTTTCATCAAATTTAAAGTGCAAATTACTAAATTAATGTTGGCAAGCATACCAAAACTCTGACACCATAGGATTCTGCAGTAATAAGTTCTATTCAATTGAATCGATATTCCATTCTATGTGGTGTCACATGTTTGATAAGAGCACTAGTATCTAACTAATGTAGTAGTCTGTACATGAGCCCCACTACCACGCAGTGGCAGCAGACACTACGCCGCACACCTACGCAGTTACACTATAGAGGCGACGGGGGACCTGGCGAGTTAGGGGGCGGGTCAGTTGACTGTTGACGCCGTGGAGAGCAGAGAGGTTTTGTAATAAACCAGGTTGAAGCATACTGATACTGAATCTTGGCGTTCTTCCGTGAGTGTGTGGCAGTGTGGGGAAGACCCTAGGCCATCACACTAAGATATGTAGAATCAAATCTAGATCGCTGTTTTGGTTTTGAGATTTTGATATTTTGATCAGACTATGCAGGTTTAAGCTTGTGATGCAGTCTGGTCTTCCATGCTTTGTTACTATGCAGGTTTAAGCGTGTGATGCAGTCTGGTCTTCCATGCTGTGTAACTATATTTGAAAATGGTGAACAAATCCTGTACAAAACCCATGTCCAGCAGTTCAGGATGCACATCAAAGTTTTTTGTGTGTTTTTTGTGTTTTTATTGAGGCTGTATTTATACTGTCCATAGCATATAAGCCCGGGTAATCAGGCTTGTTTTCAATGCTGGCCAGCTGTAGTGTTGGTGTTGTCTTATCACACAATACCTGTTGATAAGGTATTTGGTTGCCTGTATTTCAGTAGCAGATAGATAGTTGGTTGGTATGGTTAGTAGCCTATGTTATCTTTTTGAAATTTTCTTGCCATATATGTATTTTATTTTTTGCCTACTCTTACTACTAGACTAGCCTACTCCTATTTACATATCATAGGTTTGTACATAGCTGTGTGGTGTACTATCTGGGTACTTTTGGCATGGTTACCTTCCATTGGGCGTCCCGCTGTTGGGCCATGACATATCACATGCCCCTTTGCAGTGCAGCTTAGTGGGGGTTTCCTAGCCTTATTTTGCGCAGCTACTTTTTGTATGTTTTTAGGTCAGGAATTTGTTGTTCCTTTGCTGTTTGGGCATTCCACACCTTTGCAGCTATTTCCAGCATACTTCTCTCAAAGGCTTTTATTTGGCTTCTGGTCTTCTTTAGTAGTGGAGCATTATTTGCTCTAGTAGCCCTTTCTGGTTTTGTTAGGAGTTTATTGTTTTGACTATAGCTATATGCTAATGTGTTCAAATGAATTATTCTCCTATTTTCTGGTAATTTTACTTTGTTTTTTGTCTGTATGTCATAGGTGGGGTGCAGCTTGTCTACTCTCAGGCAGATTTTTAGGGCTCTGTTCTGCAGTATTTGCAGGGTTTTTTTAAGTTCTTTTTTCGCATCCATGTAGTTTACATCTCCATAATCAAAATAGGGGAGCACCATGCTTTTGAAGATTTTTATTGACATTTCTTGTGGCATGTAGTTTCTTAGCTTTGCAAATAGCCACAGTTTGTGGTTTACCTTTTGGATAATTTTGTCTATACATAGGTTGTAGTTTATAGTTGGCTGACCAACTCAAGGCCTAGGGATTTGTAATGGTCTAAATTTTCTAATGTTTGGTTTCCTAGCTTACAGTGTAGTTTTCCTTCTGGCATTTGTTTATGCGAGAAGGGAACTTTTTTTGATTTGCTTGTGTTGATAGTTATTTTGTTGGACCTAACACTGACCCTTGGGGTACACCACATGTGACACAATACATTATCAGACAACCAACCTGTCACATGTGGTGTTTATTTTTGTTTTCTGTTGCCTGTTGTTCAGGTAGCATTTCATCCAGTCCGTAGTGTTGGATTTTATGCCCATGGTTTTTAGTTTTTCCAGTAGTATGTTATGGTATCCTGCATTGAATGCTTTGCTGAAGTCAATGAACGCTGCTCCAACTAATTGTTTTTGGTTCATTGATGCCAGTATGTCAATTGTTAGGTTAGCTATTGTTTTTGATGTGGAGTGCAGTTTCCTGAAGCCCCCTTTTCTTTTGTTTAGTATATTGGTTTTTTCCAGGTGTTCATTTATGTGTCTATGTAACACTTTTTCAATGAGCTTGCCTGGGGTTTGAAGAATTGATATTGGCCTGTAGTTTCCCATGTTTTGTTTGTCCCCACTTTTGTGAATGGGGGTGATGGTTGCCATTTTCCAGGCTGAGATAAAACGCCTCTGTTCAGAGGAGATGTTGAATAGGTCTACTATAGTGGCCAGGATGGCTTGGAGTGCCTCTTTCAGTATTTTGTTTGGGATTTCATCTATTCCACTTTGTTTGTTTGTGTCTCTGTCATTTCTTTTAATTTTTTACTTCTATTATATCTGTTTTGCAGCTGCGGATTTCGTTCTGCACAGTTCCTGATCTATTTTCCCATCTTTAAAAAAAAAATTGTGATAGCTTTTGCCCTATTGTGGCAAAGTGTGTGTTCAGTTTGTTTGCTGCATCTTTGTCTGTGAGCATTGTCCCTTCGTTATCTTGGAAGTTTGTGCACTCTTCTTTGTTATTTTTGGGGAATAATAGGTTTACATTTTTCCAGAATTTGTTTGTAATGCTTTCCCAGTCTTTGTCCGAAGTTAATACTGCATGTTTTTCACTTCAAATATCCCAGAAAGGTAATCATGAATAATTTGTTTTAAATTGCTCCGAACTGCAAATATAATACTGATCGCTATGATCTACTTTACTTTAGAGTTCAGGCGCAAAAATCGACAAATCCATTTGAGTTGTTCTCTGTTGTTGTGGTTTATGTGTAACATCTATCAATTTCATATCGGGTAATGCATTATATAGGGGATGTATTGGTTTCTGCGGAAAAAAATGCATTGATTACCGGAATGATAGCAGCTTCAGCTCAAACCTGGTAGTCGTGGTTTCATTTCGGCCCTGATGGTACGTGTCAGTTTTTACTCTTGAACTCTTCATTTATTTTTAACATATGGCAGACACTGTCACCCAGCGGATTATGGAACTCTAAATGAATCGCTGAATCAACCCTCTGTCACCCACACCCATACACACACCATGATCACACAACTGCTAACACCTCCCCCCCCCCTCTTCCCAGTTCCCCCCACCCCCCACCCCCACCCCCACCCCCTCGCTGCACATATAATGGTCACGCCGACCGTGAAGTAAATACAAGTCTCAACCTTGAACTATAAACAATGTAAACAATGATCTATCAATCACTCAACCCCCCACATCCACACCCACACCCACCCACACCCATAATATCGCCCTGCAGCTACTCGGCGCATCCCCACATCAAAGGGTCGCCTTGGTAACTCGCCCATAATGCGATCAGGAAGCTTTAATTGAGTGGTCCCTATCATCCCCCTATTGTCGCCCACGCGCCTCTTCTCCCACCCCGCCCCTATTATCGCCCACTCCGTGAACCCGGGTGTGTGGCCCCCCCGTTAATGGACGCTTCCCGCCTATGGCTGGTGCCCGGCGACTGTCTGTGTTCCCTGAACGGTCTCCGCCGATTCCAGCCCCCCCCCCCCCCCCTCCACCACCCACCTCCCACACCCACCCACCCCTAACTCCAGCCTCCCCTGGGAAGTGCGTGGATTAATTTAATGGTAATGGCGCAGGTGTGAAAAATGGCCTGGGGATATCTGGGACTCTTGATTTATACTAGGCGCGTTGGCTGAATGGGTAGAGCGCGGGCCTCGCGTGCGGGAGATCAGGAGTTTGGTCCTTGGTCGAGTCAAACCAATGACTTATGAAATTGATACTTGTCACTTCCTAGGACTGGTTGGCATTGTCTCAGGATGATGTGACTGATTACGATATTGGGTCATGGTGCCAGTGGCCTAATTTCGCAGTGGGGCAGCACTAATAAGTTGCCATACGTGTTCACTGTCACAAGTCGGTACACATCCTGATATGACCTTAGATGTGACCAGGATGTAAAACTCCAACAACCAATCTACGATCGAAATTGTCCTTGCTTAAAGGCGCATAGTCCGATGGCAGTTTCAAATTTTCAAAACCAAAACATTACCTAGATTTGATCCTTCTCCTTAGGATGTTGGTACTGTTATTTAAACATCGGCTGTCACATATAAGGGAGCAAGCAGTACCTCAATATTATTAATCAATGAACGCAAGACAGTAAATATAATTTGGCTCTTGTCTCTGGCTGGCATAACTAAGCCCACCAAACTTTATTGATAAAAAAAATCCCAATGACGACTGACCGGCCCTCAGGTATTTTCGCCGGTTGCATGCGGCCCAGGCTCAGTGAACCTACTCTCAGCTCACACCTGGCTCCCCAGGCTGCTCCAACAAGGCTGCCGTACCATAGGCCACATCAAAGTATCTTGTAGGGAACTGCAAACCAGCTCAATAACTGTATCGGTTACCCCAAACCTACCAACACATTTCTCAATAATTTGTATAACAATATCATTTAGCAGTTAGATACCTCTATCCCAATGGAGCCACACCAACATTTCCATACGAACAGAGAAATGTTTAGTATCTGTGTCAGCTACAATTTCAACTGATACGACCATCAGCCTCAATAATATTTGCGTAAATAGTATTTATACTACACATAAAATAACCTATTACTACTGAACCTCATACTGTCAGTGTCCAGTATTTCAACATGTATACCAAATTTAATTTTTGGTGTGGGATACCCTCGAGACCGTTGGAGAGACGGTTGGAGAGATCGTTGGAGAGACCGTCGGAGAGACACTCGGAGAGACAGTCCGGGAGACAATCGGGGAGACAGTCGGGGAGACAGTCGGGGAGACAGTCGGGGAGACAGTCGGGGAGACAGTCGGGGAGACAGTCGGAGAGACACTCGGAGAGACAGTCGGGGAGACGGTCGGGGAGACGGTCGGGAGACAGTCGGGGAACAGTCGGAGAGACAGTCGGAGAGACAGTCGGGGACAGTCGGGGAGACAGTCGGAGAGACAGTCGGAGAGACAGTCGGGGAGACAGTCGGGGAGACAGTCGGAGAGACAGTCGGAGAGACAGTCGGAGAGACAGTCGGGGAGACGGTCGGGGAGACGGTCGGGGAGACAGTCGGGGAGACAGTCGGGGAGACAGTCGGGGAGACAGTCGGGGAGACAGTCGGGGAGACAGTCGGGGAGACAGTCGGGGAGACAGTCGGGGAGACAGTCGGGGAGACAGTCGGGGAGACAGTCGGGGAGACAGTCGGACAGATAGTCAGACAGACAGTCGGACAGACAGTCGGACAGACAGTCGGACAGACAGTCGGACAAACAGTCGGACAAACAGTCGGACAAACAGTCAGACAGACAGTAGGACATACAGTCGGAGAGGCAGTCGGAGAGGCAGTCGGAGAGGCAGTTGGGGAGGCAGTCGGAGAGGCAGTCGGAGATTCAGACTCGGGATTATGGTAGTTACATAATTTGGTCCATAGTAGATAGATATAAAAATTAATGTCTGCCCGACTGTCAGTGAATACTACCAATACCATACTAATCAATATCAAAATGTTGGTCTACATACAGTTGTTTGTAACAATGCCTCCATATGGTAGGCGTAAATCTGAGATCAATCTCTTCTATTTTCACATGTCCGTGTATTATAACATTTTCAGACTTGTCAAGTCCAGTAATAAATTTGAATATTAGATTCCTGATAACATCAATATTGGCAAACAGCTGACTAGCACTGTGAGACCGAGGTCATCATCATCATGATGTAGGTCTCGATGCGACAAAGACTGCTTTCATTACTTGACTGCCGCTCTCCATTTAGCTCTCTGCTGTGTGAGTGATGTCCATGAGTCGGTCTTAATGTCTCTCACCTTCAGGTTTCTCTTGATGGTATCCTTGAACCAGAGACGAGGGTGCCCTCTCTTTCTGTAACCAGAAGACAGTTGAGTATAGAAGATCTGCTTTGGTAATCTGTCTGATGACATCCTCATGAGGTGTCCAGTCCACCGGAGATTCTTTTTGATCAGAAGATCTTCCATAGAGGGCAGCCCCATCTGTTCGAGGACTAGAGACCTAGATAGACAGAGTAATAACCTCATTATATGCTACATTCAGTTGTCTAATGCTATACATTCTATAGTTCCTCCAAATCTGGGCACTATACAAGGGAACACAGAAAGTTCTAAATAAATTTAGCTTGACATCAGCTGTACACATATGAAATTTCCTGATGAGCATATTTCCCTGAGCATATAACTTGCGACACTGTCTATTAATATCGCTGTCATCTCTAAAGTCATCAGTCATAAAGTGTCCTAAGTACTTGACTTCAGTAGAGATTGACAGGGGAGCACCAGTTAAAATGAAATCAGGAAATACAGTGTCCTTGTTATATTTTAATCAAATGATCATTACCATACTTTTAATAGCATTGTATTTTATATCAGCATATATGCCATATTCAGAGCATATATTAAGTAGCATTTGGAGTCCACTACTGTATGCAGACAGTCGGGGAGACAGTCGGGGAGAGAGTCGGGGCAACCGTCGGCGAGACAGTCGGCGAGACAGTTGACGAGACCGTCGGCGAGACAGTCGCCGAGACAGTTCCCAAGACAGTCGCCGAGACAGTTGGCGAGACAGTCGGGCAGACAGTCGGGCAGACAGTCGGGAAGACCGTCGGGCATGTAAAGTACGAGTCGACACCTCGAGTTCCAGTTAGTAACTGACTTTATTTGATTACCGTCACCATTGGTTACAATCCATATCTCGCTGGTTCCCCGTACCTGCCGGATTAGCCTAGATACATCACAGGGCAGACCGTCGGGCAGACCGTCGGGCAGACCGTCAGGCAGACCGTCGGGCAGACCGTCGGGCAGACAGTCGGGCAGACAGTCGGGCAGACCGTCGGGCAGACAGTCGGACAGACAGTCGGGCAGACAGTCGGGCAGACAGTCAGAAGATTCTCAGAAGTGGCAGAACCGTGGTAGAACCGCGGTAGAACCGTGGTAGAACCGTGGCAGTCCGGCGATACCTGCTGATGATTATTTCTCGGCTGCTTTCTCTGGTTGGCCAGTCGCGCCCGACATTACATCTGTTGACAAGTTCCTGGAATGGCAGTAGTATGGGTTCGAGCCCCGCACTAGAGACAACTCTCCACCCCCCCAATCACACACACACACACACACACACACACACACACACACACTCACACAAACACACACTGAGGACAGACACTTCGACCACGCTCACGATGCACCATCTAACACTGCCGCCCTCACCGCCCAAGCTGGGGCAACACGCGGACAAATTCCTGGAATGGCAGCAATATGAGTTCGAGTCCCGCACTAGTGAAAATGCCTCCCTCCATTTGCGCCAACAACTCTCCACACACACACACACACACACACACACATACACACACACACACACACACACACCACACACACCACACACACACTGAAGACAACTCGACCACCCCAACAATGCACCCTGTAAGTGTAACACTGCTGCCACCACGGCCCACGCTCGGGCAACACCCAGGCCGGGCCAGCAGCAGGCAGGTGCCTCGGCTGGGTGAGGGTTATGCTACCCCCTCCCCCCCCCCCCCCGAGTGAAATGGGCGTTAAGTCATGTCTGTGAGTTTACTAATAATCGTGCCTGCCTTTGATCGAATTATTTTTATTTCAAACGGCACACGTGCGATACACAGACGCGCACACCCTGTCACAACACACACAAAAACAAATTTAAAATATTTAAATTTTAAATTACAAAGAAATTGTCGCGGTAGGGGATAGATAAAGCCACCATCAGTTCTCATTTGCGTTCAAGACAATCCTTATGTTTGTCTGACTACTGTGTGTGGAGGCAGGAGATGGGAAGGCAGGGGAGGGTTGTATCTAGGTGTTGTGTCCCTCCTTTTTGTTGTTGATATTTGTTCTAAAAATAATCCTTATATTTGTCTGATTATGTTCAGAGGTGTCTTTCTGTGTCTATTGATGTAGCTGTGTGTGTTGGTTTTTTTTCCATATTTTCTGGTGCCCGCCCCCCTCCCTCTCCCCCACCCCGACACAAACCGGTGTTAGGGCGGAGTATCCCTGATAGCGGGGATGTTATTTTATTTTACCTTTTATGTGTTTTAATAATATGGACAGGACCCCATGAGGGTTATTAATAATAGTATGTTCACGGGGTTTGGGCCGTGTCTCACGGACAGGGAATATAATAGTCATATTGTGACGGTACACATAGGGCATGCCTACACGCCTACACACATGCACACTTACACGCCTACACACATGCACACCTACACACATGCATGCATGCACGCCTACACACATGCACACCTACAAGCCGACACACATGCATGCCTACATGCCTACACACATGCACGCCTACACACCTACACACATGCATGCCTACACACATGCACACCTACACGCCGACACACATGCATGCCTACACACATGCACACCTACACGCCTACACACATGCACACATACACACATGCACACCTACACGCCTACACACATGCACGCATGCACACCTACACACATGCACACCTACACGCCTACACACATGCACACATGCACGCCTACACACATGCACACCTACACGTATACACACATGCACACATGCACACCTACACACATGCACACATACACGCCTACATACATGCACGCCTACACACATGCATGCCTACACAGGCCTACACACATGCACACCTACACGCCTACACACATGCACACATGCACACCTACACACATGCACACCTACTCGTCTACACACATGCACGCCTACACACATGCACACATGCACACCTACACACATGCACACATACACGCATACACACATGCATGCCTACACACATGCACGCCTACACACATGCACACTTACACGCCTACCCACATGCACATGTACACACATGCACACCTACACACATGCACCACTACACGCCTGCACACATGCACATATCCGCACATGCACACACGCATGCCTACACACATGCATGCATGCACACCTACACACATGCATGCCTACACCCATGCACACATACACGCATACACACCTGCACACATGCACACCTACACACATGCATACACACATGCATACACACATACATACACACACATGCATACACACATGCATACACACATGCATACCCATATGCATACACACATGCATACCCACATGCATACACACATGCATACATGCATTAACATAAACGAATAGAGTTTTACACCCTGGCAACATCTAAGGTTATATCAGGACTGGTATTGACTTGTGACAGTGTGCACTCATGGCTACTTTATAGTGCTGCCCCCCTGGTATATCGAGTCATGGTGCCGGCGTCCTGATTCCCCACTCAGTCACATTATCCTGACGCTGAGCGCCAGGCTAGGAAACGACAAATATCAATTTTATAAGTCATTGGTTTGACTCGGTTGGGATTCAAACTGTCGACCTTCCGCATGTGAAGGCTGCGCTCTACCGATTCGGTAGCACTGCATGCACACAATGCCTGTAGCGGACAACTGAGGTATTAACGCCGCCGCCGAGTGCCTGAGACTGAATGAATGCTCGTGCGCATGCGTGAACCATGGGTGGGCGGTGGGTGGGAGGGCGGGTATTCACGGGCTGTGGGTGTGGGTGTGGGGGTGGGGGTGGGGGTGGGGTGGGGGTATCGCGACTGTCTGAGAATGTACAGTAGATAGATGCACATTGCATTGTGAGAGGATAGGCACCGAGCCGCAGGCAGGTGAGTGACGACTGTCAGTGCATTAGTTTGCCTGCAGGATAGATTTGCATCTAAAGCTGGTGTGATGGCAAGTGTTCTGTGTGTGTGTGTGTGTGTGTTTATTTTATTTATAGAAGTGCTGACACATGACATCTTAGTAATTAACTGGTCATGCCTTGATGACTTCCAGAAACTTGTCACGCTCTGATGACTCGCCACAGAACATCCCTGATCTATTGGTTGGTTGTTGGAGTTTTACGTCCTGGCAACATCTAGGGTTATATCAGGATAGGTACCGACTTGTGACTGTGCACACTCATGGCGACTTGATAGTGCTGCTCCACTGCGAAATTTCAATATAAATATACTCCCTTTGTTTTATTTCAAGTGAAAATATGCAAATGTACTTTTGGCATGTACAATAAAATGCTAGCTGCCATAGGATTTAGCAGTAACATGTTGTATAGAATTGACCAGACGGGGTGGCCGAATGAGTAGAGCATCCATCTCCTGTTTTGAGAGATTGGGAGATCCGAACCCATGAGTTTGAGGGTTTGAATCCTGGTTGAGTCAAACCAATGTCTTAAAAATGTATACGTGTTGCTTCCTAGCCAGGCGCTCAGCATTATTAGGATAGGGCAAGGACTGGTTGGATCAGTGTCAGGATAATGTGTCTGAGTGGGATATCAGGTCATGGTGCGGGTGGCCTGGTTTCCCTGTGGGGCAGCACTAAAAAGTCGCCATGAGTGCGCACTGTTACAAGTCAGTACCCGTCCTGATATGACGTTAGATGTTTCTAGGACGTAAAACAACAATAAACAAACAAAATATATTCAATTGACTTAGTATTTATTCCCTTCGAGGCAGCCAGAAATAGGTAATATGTGCACCAATATATACTTCTAAGTAAATATGTAGTATCAAATGTCCAGCCGAGACAAACCAATGTCTTCTCAGCATTACTAGGATAGGACAGGGGTTGGTGTGTTCAGTATCAGAATAACGTGATTGAGAGGGATATCAGGTCATGGTCCCAACGGCTTGATCTCCCAGTGTGGCAACACTATCAAGTCACCATCACTGTCACTGTCACAAGTCGAGGTTGCCAGGACGTAATATTCAACCAACCGCAACTGTCCTGATAGTGATATGATCATAGATGTTGCTAGGATGTAAAATCCTAACAACCAAACAAAATACAATAGATAGGTGTTTTGGTTTTGAAAATATGCAGTTTTCATCTCAGCGGCGGTCTGGCTTCAAACCGCATATTAGGGGGAGCGAGACCGTAGCTCAGGTGGTAGAGTGTCCACCTGTGAAGCTGGCGGTCATCAAATCGATCCTCCTTAGTGGACCCATTTGCAGTTTGGGTTATTTTTTGTTCCAAGCATTGGTCCACAACTGGTTCATCAATGGCTGTGGTAGGTGTTCTCCTCTCTGTGGGAAAGTGCATATAAAAGACCCCTTGCTGCTTATCGGAAAGAGTAGCCTATGTGGTGTCAGCTGGTTTCCTCCAACGAAACATGTCAGAATGACCGTATGGTTAACATCCAATAGGCGAGGATACGAAAATCAATATGCTCTAGAGGCGTCGTTAAATAAAGCAAGCTTTATTTCTTACAAACCGCATGTATGGTAATAAGTACACAATATCAGCGTATTGAGTGAATGCATTAGTAACACCGCCATCACACCAAAGTAGTTCTCAAAACGTCTGACCCCGTTCTAAAACGGGCTGTGGTCAGGATAGAACGTGGCTGCAAGAAAATTGTGGGCATGCTCAAAGTTCTGGAGCTCCATTCTGTTCTAGCCCATCCATTCCATTCGTAAAAAGACCGTAAAAAGTTGCTACTATGTCCTTTCCGTTTGCACACAGTTTGAGCCCATTCAGAAACATTTTCAAGAACGTAGTGAGAACTGGTTTGGTGTGATGGGGGTATTAATGAAACCACCGTGAGTCTGTGAGTCACGCCGAGCGTGCCTGTTTTGCGCAATTTCATGTACATTTCATTAGCCGATCACCATCTAATATTCATATCTCGCGAGACGAAGTTGAATTCTCGGGGAAACGAGAATAAACCGGTGGGGTGCGGTTTCATTGCGGCCAGGTTCGGTTTCACTCGCAGCTCATGAATAGGCAATTAAGTGGTGGCTGGGTGGGTGAGAGTGTGGGCGTGGGCACCAGAGTGGACAGAGGGCAGTGAGAAGTGGAGGTCAGAGGTGAGGATGTTGGACGGAGGAGGGGGGAGATCAGCGTGAGGGGGCGGGCGGCGGAGGGGAGGAGGCCGAGGGGCGGTGGGCATGGGGGTGGGGGGGAGGGGGGGGGGAGCAAGGGGCTGGGGTGAGGAAACGAGGGCGGAGGGGCGAGGAGGCGGGAAGCGAGGGGGAAGGGGCAAGGGGCGGGGAGCGAGGGGGAAGGGGCGAGGGGCGGGCGGCGAGGGGGAAGGTGCGAAGGGCGGGCGGCGAGGGGGAGGGGCGAAGGGCGGGCGGCGAGGGGGAAGGGACGAGGGGCGGGCGGCGAGGGGCGTGGGCCCGGAGGCGATTCAAACCGATGGCATAAATACTGATGCTTGGCACTCCTAATGCCCGGTACACACCTCCCGTATAAAACCTAAAACTGCCCGTTTCGCGACTAAGTTTGAGTTTTAGTCGGTTTCAGTCTTGAGGTGTGCGACCCCCTAATACACCTGAGCCTTCCGATTCATGACTTAAAACTCAGTTTTAGGGCTTAAGTATATGATTCGAAAAATGAATCGGGCAGTTTTACTTTTAGGTTTTATACGGGAGGTGTGTACCGGGCATTAGTCGGGAAACGGGACGGGTCGGGTTGTGACGGGTCGCGTCGGGCAATCAGTTTTAGCGCGTGAATCATATACGGGAGGTGTGTACCAGGCTTTAGCATGGCAATCGACAGTACTAGGATAGAGTATTAGGACTGGTTTCTCAGTATCAGGATATTGTGACTGAGTGGGAGATAGGGTCATAGTGCTGGTGGCCGGATCTCCCTCTGAGCCAACACTAACGTAGCAAATGAATGTGTACTGTCGGAAATCGGACTAGGTTCTGATATGGTCTTTTACGTTGCTAGGACGTAAAATACCAACAATCCAATAGTGTATGTGTATGTGAGTGAGTGTTTGTTTGTTGCTGTTTTATGTTCTAGCAACGTCTACGGTTATATTAGGACGAACACCCACTTGTGACAGTGTGCACTCATAACAACTTCATAGTGTTGTGCCACTGGGATACCAGGTCACCATCACCATGCCTTGATATCCCACAAAGTCACATTATCCTAATACTGTGCTAAGCAGTCCTTGTCCTGTCCTATTAGTGCTGAGCATCAAGCTAGACAGGTATCAATTATATAAGTCATTGGTTTGACTCGGCTGGGATTAGAACTCCCGACCTTCCATGCGGGAAGCCTGCGACAACGAAATGTAAGTCATTGGTTTGACTCGAATGGGATTCTAACTTCCGACCTTCTATATGGGAAGCCGGCACTCTACCGATCCTGCCATTACGTTGCAGTTAGTGTGTGTGTGTGTGTGATTGTGTGAGAGTGTGTGTGTGTATGTGTGTGAGTATATGTGTGTGTGGGGGGGGTGTCCTTGGTGATGCGTGTGGGTGCCCCACAAACATACCACCCACCCCCACCTACACCCCATTGTCGCGTGCCTTAAATATTGATAGAAGACGCACCCATTTCCTCCTGCGGCGCATGCGCAGCATCTCGCACTGAGGTCAACAGGGCGATCATTAGGGCGTCGAGCGTTCGTCAAACACGACAACATTGACTTAAATTGGCGCCCCAAACATAGACCTGCAACCAGCGCTGTCTTGCTACTGAGTACCAAACGAGATGACCGAATGAGTTGAGCATCTATCGCACGTTTTGGTAGATCGTGGGATTCGGACCCCTGGTCAAGTCAAAGTGATGACTTAAAAATCGATACTTGTCGGTCCTAGCCAGGTGCTCGGCATTATTAGGCTAGGGCAAGGACTGGTTAGCTCAGTGTCAGGATAATGTGACTGAGTGGGATATTAGGTTATGATGTGGGTGCTATGGTCGCCCGAGTGGGGAAAGCACTATAAAGTTGCCATGGGTGCACACTGTCACAAGTCGGTATCGATCCTGATATGACCTTAGATGTTGCTAGGACGTAAAACAACAAACAAACAAACGCACTCTCAATCTCCTTCCCCTCCGATTCTTCTTCTGCACCCCTCATCTATTCTCCTCCCATCTTGTCCCCACACTTCCTTCCCTGTCACTTCCCACTTCCATGGCCCCAGCGTTCCACTGCGTTCCCATGCGTTCCCATGCGTTCCAATGTGTTCACATTGGGTTCACATGCGTTCACATGCGTTCGCATGCGTTCACATGCGTTCCCATTGTATTCCGATGTGTCACCTTGCGTTCCCCTACGTTCTCCTACGTTCCGCTACGTTCCCCTACTTCCCCTACGTGCCCTACGTTCCCCTGCCTTCCCCTGTTTTCCCCTACTTCCCCTACGTTCCCCTACGTTCTACGTTTCCATACGTTCCCCTACTTTCCCCTACGTGCCCCTACGTGCCCTGCTTTCCCCTGCCTTCCCTGCCTTCCCCTGCCCCCCCTGACTTCCCCTGCCTTCCCCTGCCTCCCCCTGCCTTCCCCTGCCTTTCCCCTGCCTTTCCCCTGCTTTCCCCTGCCTTCCTCTGCCTTCCCATGCCTTCCCATACCTCCCCATGCCTTCCCATGCTTTCCCATGCCTTTCCCCTGCCTTTCCCCTGCTTTCCCCTGCCTTCCCATGCCTTCCCATGCCTCCCGATGCATTCCCACGCCTTCCCCTGCTTTCCCCTGCCTTCCCCTGCCTTCCCATGCTTTCCCATGCCTTCCCGTGCCTTCCCGTGCCTTCCCATGCCTTCCCGTGCCTTCCCGTGCCTTCCCATGCCTTCCCATGCCTTCCCATGCCTTCCCATGCCTTCCCTCACTACCCGCCCTGCCGTCCATTAATGGTCGGGTTGCTGGTAAAGTGATGGTACCGTTGTACTTTATTCATGCAGTCAAGTGTGACCAAGTCACTATAATTATAAAAATATACATGTAATGTATAAGCAAAGTCTGTGAATACTTATAGCAATAGTAATAGCATATATGTATGTATACATATTTGTACAGTACAGGAAAATAAGAGTCTACGTGAGTGGTAAGCTTTTTATTTAGTGATTTAGTTTTAGGTTCAAGCATCACTAAATTCACAGTGCAGCCGCGCGCACACAGTCGACTGCACTGCGCATGCTCAGCTGACCGGAAGTGTGCGTGACCAACGCGGGGCGCGTGCGCAGTGTGTGTGGTCACGTGTGGGCGCAGCGCACCACGTGATGTCCGAGTCTCCATCTTCCACTCCCCTCATCCCCGTGTGTGCGTGGATGTGTGTGGATATGTGTGTGGATGTGTGTGTGTGGATGTGTGTGGATGTGGATGTGTGTGTGGATGTGTGTGTGGATGTGTGTGTGGATGTGTGTGTGGATGTGTGTGTGTGGATGTGTGTGTGTGGATGTGTGTGTGTGGATGTGTGTAGATGTGGATGTGTGTGTGGATGTGTGTGCATGTGTGTGTGGATGTGTGTGTGGATGTGTGTGTGGATGTGTGTGTGGGTGGGTGTGGATGTGTGTGGATGTGTGTGTGGATATGTGTGGATGTGCGTGTGTGGATGTGCGTGTGTGGATGTGCGTGTGTGGATGTGTGTGGATGTGTGTGTGGATGTGTGTGTGGATGTGTGTGGATAGGATGGCCGCGTAAGTAAGTCTTTAATCGGCTGTCTCCGGCCAATATTAATTGGATTATATTTCCTACTCAACCATGACCAGACAGGATGGCCTGTTTTAGGTAGATCGTGAGTTTTCGAACCCATGGGTTCAAAACCTTTCCGAGTCAAACCGATGACTTAAAATTGATACTTGTCGCTTCCTAGCCTGGCGCTCGGCATTATTGGGATAGGGCAAGGGCTTGGTGGCTCAGTGTCAGGATAATGTGATTGAGTGGGATATCAGGTCATGGTGCTAGTCGCCTGGTGTCCCAGTGGGGCATCATTATAAAGTTGTCATGAGTGTACACTGTCACAAGTCGGTACCCATCATGATATGACCTTAGATGTTGTCAGGACATAAAATTCTAACAACCAACCAACCAACCTATTCAATCCCCACCATCAAGCAAACTCACCCCCTCTCCCCCACTCCCCCACTTCCCCACTCCCCCACTCCCCCACTCCCCCACTCCCCCACCCCCACATCCTACTAATTACTGGCTGACACACAAACAATATTGAATTTAGCTAATTGCTTTCGACTCACTCATTGTCGATTCTGTGAATTGTTGTTAAACCATCGTTGGTGGTTGAAAAGCGCAAGCGGTTATCTGCATTACCCACAAATACTGTCTGATTGTTGGGCAAGGAACTAGATTTGAAGAGCTCTTTTCCAAAACACGATAAGTGCTGATCCAAAAGATGACCTTGCAATGCAAATGCCATGCTCGTTGCTCGTGCTTTGGAAAAGAGCTATTCACACATGTATATATATATGAAGAGCTCTCTTCCAAATGCATGACCTACGAGCTTGGCATTGGCATTGCAAGCTCATATTTTGGATCGGCGCTTATCGCGTTTTGGAAAAGACCTCTTCGCTTGTTCTGCTTAATAATCCACTGGATATTAGAGATTATATATCTATGATCCAGATGTAGCTTGGGGATAATTTGTATGTGTGCTTTAGCAACGAGTATTGACTAATTATTTATACACATATCATTATCTCATTTGTATCTTCCTAATCAATACCTTTCTGATATGATATTAGATGTTGCTACGACGTAAAACCCCAACAAGGACACACAAATAAAAGCAACATGTTAAGGCCCTGTCACATTACGGCGTATGGCGGGAGCGTATTGAAAACCTACGTAGGTCCTGCGCGTGCCGGCCTATGATGACATTTGGTGACCTTTCGGGTGGTTTTGAGCGTATGTGGAACCTACGAGGAGCGTACGAGGAGCGTATATGATGAGAGGCGTATGGGAGTCGTATGGGAGCGTGCTGTGACATTTTTTGACAGTATGGGCCATATGCCCTCATAGGTCAAGTTTTTTTAAGCATGCACAAAAAAATTTGGACGGACGGATTTATGAAAGCGTATGGCGGCGTATGCCTCATACGCTTCACATACGCCGGCATCTGGCGGCATCTGGCGGCGTATGAGTAGCGTATGAGTAGCGTATGCGTAGCGTATGAGTAGCATATACGGCGTATGCTGACGTATATGACGTAACGCGCTTACGCCGCCATACGCTCCCGCAAAAAACCCTAATGTGACAGCCCCTTTACTGAATATAGATATATTTTTGTTGTTGGTAAAACAGTTCATTCATCGGAATATACTTTTTTTTTCAGCGCCGAGGCACTGGTCTTCCGGCCGTTTACATTACATTGTAAGATCAGCTTGAAGACTGGGTTCAAATTCTGGCTGGGTCAAACCAATGACTTGAAACTTGACACGTGTCGCTACCTATCCTGGCGCTTGGTATTACTAGAATAAGGCAAGGAACAATGGAATGAAGAAAACCAATACTTGTGAGTATTCTTCGTTCCGCTGGTCCTTCAATAAGGACTGAAGTCGGAATGCTGCATGCCGGGTCACAGCTCGAGCTAGATAAAAGATTCACCCCTACACAGAGCAAGGATGAATGATAACTACAGTCAGCTCTGGTTAATCCGACACATTCTGTCACATGTCAAATAATGTTGGATTGCAAATTGTCAGATTAACCAATTTAGACTTTCATGGTCGCTTGTGTTATTTTTATACGACTATATAGGCCTATGTGTGACTGAATCACTAAGATTATTTTATAATTAAAAACTTTGAGAAACTGGACTGGACTGCCACTGAAAGAAGGTCTAAATCTGGGATATTATTGCGAATTCATGTTTGATGGATTTCAGGGCCTATATGTATGAGCTTGGGTTAGCGGTCATAACCCTGCGTCATGCGGATTTCCCCGGTCAGCAACGAAAACTGCGTATGTATGTGTCGGGGTTAGACTAACTCGCCAAGTTTAAAGTCGCCTGCACTAACCCCATGCGAAAGGAGGGTAAAAGGTGGGGTTAGGCACTGACTCGGCCCAAATCTATTCAATGCGACCATATTTAACAGAATTAGATACGCAATAAGTGAAATTTTATCAACGTAACCCTAAATTTGAAGCGTTATTAAGGCTACCGCCGCATTGGCGGTGATATTAATAGTGTCGAATCGACAAATGTAAAGTAAACAAATCACCGCCGCCGCCGCCGCATGGACGTCGATATCCATACTGTCCATCGCCGCCGCTGCCGAATTGGCGACAATATATTAGGCCCAAATCTATTCAATGCGATCATATTTAACAGAATTACATACTGTACAAGTGATATTTTAGCAAATTAACCGCAAAAACGAACCGAAAGTAATATTAATATTGCCAAATCGACGAATGTACACAAAACAAATCGCTGCCACCGCCGCATCAACGTCGCTATCCATACTGTCGAAGATCAACAAAACATCGCCGCCGCTGCCGCATCGGCAACAATATATTCAGCCCAAATCTATTGAATCCGATCATATTTAACAGAATTACATACTCAAATCGTGAAATTTCATTAAATTAACCCTAAAGTCGAAGCCATATTAACGTAGCAGCTACATCGGTGGCGTTATTCATATTGTCGAAGCGATGAATGTAAACAGGCACAGAGGGATTTCCCAAATCTATAAATAACTGAAACATTAGCTAACCTGAGCGCGCTTTGGTCACATACATCCCCCCCGTGACACATTTGGAACTCTGGAGTTAGCTAACCCGGCACCCTCCTTTAACCCCGGTCTGGTTAAAAATTGGCTCATACATATGGGCCCAAGTGTCAGATTAGCCTGAGCTATAGGCAGCATGCTATAAGCATGTTTGTTACAAAAACGCAGTGTCAGTTTCTGAAAGCGAGAGTCAGATTAACGAGAGTATTTTGCATCGATTAACATTGACAAAATCCATTACACTTGAAATTGTGTCGGTAAGCAAAATTGTTGGATTAACCAGTGTCGGATTAACCAGAGCTGACTGTATATGACCTTAGCTGTTGTCAGGACGTAAAACTCTAAAACAAAAAAAACATCTAAATCCAGCCAAAAACTCCACAACATGTGGAGCTCCTAGTTCCAGTGCTGTATTTATCGGGTATATTGGCGTAGAGTTGGTGAAGTGGGCGAGAATGACAAAAAAAAAGATGGTTGACACTAAATGCTCTCAATTTGACTTTTAAATGGATATCAACGGATATCAATGGATATCAATGGATATCAATGGATATCAACGGATATCAACGGATATGCAATGGACATAAACCGGACTCTGCTGGATATCAACGGATTTTGTTCCGTTTCAATCCATTCCCTGAATCCGGTAAAGTGTGACAGGGCCTTTAGACACACCATTGGAGGAATAGAAACCCATCCGTCACACAACTTTAACATTAAATGCAGGCACATATGTGGTGTTTGGGGTTGTCTTTTAGTGAGCGATGGGAACGGGACGTAGCTCAGGCGGTAGAGTGTCCACCTGTGAAGATGTTGGTCATCCTATCGATCCTGCTCAGTGGACCCATTTGTAGTTTGGGCTATTTTCCATTCCATCCAGTGGTCCACAACTACAGTAAAACCTCTCTAAATCGACCGACCTTGGGACCGATTTTAAGTGGTCCATTTAGGGAGGTGGTCGGTTTAGGGAGTTATAAAATGCTTACAATGGTATTATTGGGACCCAAATAAAGCGATCGATATAGAGGAGTGTTCGATCTGTTAGAGAGGTTTTACTGTTGTTCATCAAAGGCTGTGGTATGTGCTGTCCTGTCCTGCATGTGGGAAAGTGCATATGAAAGGCCCCTTTCTGCTTATCGGAAAGAGTAGCCTATTTGATGGCAGCAGGTTTCCTCCAAACAAATATGTCAGAATGATAATATGTTTGATGTCCAATAGACGATAAAAATCAATGTGCTCTAGAGGCGTCGTTAAATAAAAGAAGCTTCATTTTTACTTTGTTAAGCGAACGTCAGTAGCGGATGTAATTATATTTGCATTTCCTCACGACCACCTGCTGGTGCCGAGGTGATAACAGTAGCAGTTTCTAAGGACGTAGGTGTGGTTTTGTGTGCCTCTATTTTTGGTTACTTCATTAATCCGGCCGTGTTAACTCTAATGCCCCCCAACCCCGCCTTGCTACCTACCCCCCCCCCCCCGCCCCACATACACCCTCTTACCCCATGAACAAATTCAGCTACCTGGAGAACCCACTGTGTTGTTTCCCCTCTAAAGCGCCTGTCACACCTTACCGGATTGAGTACCGGACACCACCGGACAAAGAATTGTCTAGTACCGTGCTCTACGGTGACAAAAAGTATCGAAATGTACTGAAATGGAGCGTAATTGGTTCAATTGCCGCCGGGCGACCGGACAAGTACCGGACATGTACCGTACATGTACCGTACATTACCGTAATGTACCGGACGAGAACCGGACACGTAGCGGATGGGTACCGGACAAAACGGACAAACCGGACACCAACGGATGGATACGGGACATGTACGGATGGGTTCCGGACATACCGGACACCAACCGGACATGTCAGTCCGGCGGTGTCTGGTAGAAGTTTTGTGGATGTTCAAAACTTGTACCGGACACCGTCGGATGGGTACCGGACATGTACCAGACATTGCCGTATTTCACGGGACAGTGTCCGGTACCCCAGTCCGGTAAGGTATGACTGGGCCTTTTCAGAATCAGGGCCGTGTTCAACCGGGAACCGAACTCCCGATCTCCCGCACGCGAGGCCCGCGCTCTACCGATTCAGCCACCGCGCCCGGTCTTAATTTAATAACAGCTACAATAGACAAATAATTCTAAGCAAGGGATGACAACAACAAAAAAACATATTGACACAAACCTACCCCGGGTAACAAAAGAAGAGGAAATGAAGTGAAATTGGAGCGATTTAATGAACTTGAAAGTGGCTGTGAAGATGGCTGCACGAATGTGGCTGGTTAGGACGGTCGACTGGCGGAAGTCAACATTGACAGGACAGCCTGATTGAAGCCCTAAATGCCAGTTAGGGGGTTGCCACATATCGCCAACAGAGGGCGCGTTGGGAGGCCCCACGCTCCCATGCCCCCCCCCCCCCCTGCCCCCGTTCCCCATTCCCCATTCCCCATTCACCTGGCGCCTCCTCCCATTAAATACACTATCCCCTCCCCCCCTCCGCCCTCTCCCTCTCCTCTCTCCCTCCCCTCTCCCCCTCCCCTCTCTCCCTCGCCCTCTCCCTCCCCCTCTCTCCCTCCCCTCTCTCCCTCCCCTCTCTCCCTCACCTCCTCTCGTCCCCTCTACTCCCTCTCTCCCTTGTTGCTTCCTCGCTCTCCCCCTCTCCCCGCTCGTCCTCCCTCTCATTTCTCCCCTCTTTTCTCTCCTTCCCCTCTCTGCTCTGTGCTCTCCCTCCCCTCCCCTCTCCTCTCCCCTCTTTTATCCCCTCTCCTCTCCCTCTCCTCTCCCCTTTTCGCCCTCTCCCTCTCTCTCACTCCTCCCTCTCTCCTCTCTCCCTCCCTCCTCTCCCTACCACTCTCACTCCTCTTCTCCTCCCTCTCTCCCTCCGTCTCTCTCTCCCTCTCTCTCTCCCTCTCTCCCGCTGCCGCTCTCACGCTCCCTCTCTCACACGCCCTCTCGCACGCGCCCTCTCACGCTCCCTCTCTCACGCGCCCCTCCCTCTCCTTCCCCCCTCCGTCTCCTTTTTCCCCCCCCCTCTCCCCCTCCGTCTCTCCCCCCTCTCTCCCCTTCTCTCCGTTTCTCTGTCACCCCACCCCTCTCTCTCGTCACTCTTGTTGTGGCTTTTGTCCGTTGTGTAAACATCTCGTCCCGACTCGCTTTCATCGTGGGTAACAGTCCCTGAAAGGAATGTACAGGGTAAATGTGTGTGTGGTGGTGGGGTGGGGATAGAGTAGGAGGGGCGCTGTGGCGACACCTGGTGGTAGGTGGCAGCGGTAGGTTGTGGAATATAGGTATTCTAGGATACAGTCTGCTGCTCCCTGAGGAAAGATTGCAACTGGGAGTGACCCTGCTTGTTTACACATCACCGGAAGTTGGAGTGTGGGCCCCTCCCAGCCTAGATAAAACTTCACCCCTACGCAGTGTAAGGGTGAAGAACAACCCATTAGAAAAAGTGGCGAAAAGCTGGGTAAATGAAATGAGCACATACATTCTTAGTAGAAGCAATATGCATTCTTCCTATATATCTTCCCACTTTTTATTTGGAAAATATTAAACTACATGTTACTTTATAGACTTTTAATGTCAAATCGACAGCATTCAGTGGTCGCCATCTTGTCCTTCCCTCATTGTCCTTCCCTCCACTCCCCTCCTCTGCCCTCCTCTGTCCTCCTCTGCCCTCCTCTGCCCTCCCTATGCCCTCCCTCTAACCTCCCTCTACCATCGCTATACCCTCCCTCTACCCTCCTCTGCCCTCATCTGTCCACCTCTGCCCTCCTCTGCTCTCCTCTGCCCTCTCTCTGTCCTCCCTGTGCGCTCCTCTGCCCTGCTTTGTCCTCCCTCTGTCCTCCTTTGTCCTCCTCTGCCCTCCTCTTCCCTCCTCTGCCCTCCCCTCCCCTCCTCTGCACTCATCTGCCCTCCTCTGCGCTCGTCTGCCCTCCTCTGCCATCCTCTGCCCTCCACTGGGCAAGGAAGGCGTGGCGTAGATTGTTTGTTGTTGTTTTACGTCCTAGCAACATCTAAGGCCATATCAGGATGGGTACCGACTTGTGACAGTGCGCATTCATGGCGACTTTATAGTGCTGCCTCACTGGGAGACCAGGCCACCAGCACCATGACCTGATATCCCACTTAGTCACATTATCCTGATATTGAGCAAACCAGTCCTTGCCCTATCCTAATAATGCAGAGCGCCTGGCTAGGAAATGACAAGTATCAATTTTTAAGTCATCTGTTTGACTCAACCATGGTTCGGATCCACGATCCCTAGGTCTACCAACACAGGAGACGGACGCTCTAACTCATTCTGCCATCTTGTCTGGTACCAAAGATAACGTAAATATGATTAAAAACTATTACATTGAATGGACCTTAGAAGGTACAATTATTCCCATAATACATTATTTACAGTTGTCTTCAAAACGCCCATACCGGCTCACACCACCGGACGTGGTGGCTGAATCGGTAGAACGTAAGCTTCCCATGCAGAAGGTGGGGAGTTTGAATCTCAGCCGAGTCAAACTGATGATTTATCAAATTGATGCTTGTGCCTGGCCCTCGGCATTAACAGGACAAGGACTGGTTAGCATGGTATCACGATAATGTGACTGTGTCGGATATTGGGTCATGGTACTGGCTGCCTGGTCTCCCAGTGGGGCAGCACTATAAAGTTGCCACGAGTGCGCACTGTCACAAGTTGGAGCCTTTCCTGATTTGAACTTAGATGTTGCTAGGACTCAAACAGCAACAAACAGACAAACCCCTCAAACAGCATTCACACACACTCACACACACACACACAGCACCCCCCTCCCACACACACTTTCTCCCTGATCTATCTGTCTGTCCTCCCGCCCTCCCTCCAGGCTAATGCCCAGCATGATCTCTTGACGACAACAGATAACAAACCTAATCAGCCTGTTCCCCCCTCCCCCATCTCACCCCCCCATCTCACCCCCTCCCCCACTCCCTTCTCTGGTTCCCTTCCCCCCCCCATCCTTCACCCCCCCCCTTTCCATCTCCCTTTTCCCCTCTCCCCCTCCCCCTCCCTCCCCCTCTCCTCCATCCCCCTTCCTCCTCTCCCTTCCTCCCCCATCTCCCATCTCCCATCCCTCCCCTCTCCCTCATCCCCCTCCCCCTCCCCCGCCCTCCTCCCTCTACCCCTCCCCCCCCCCACACATCCCCCCTTCCCTCTCTCCCCTCCCGTTCTCCATTCCCCCCCCTCCCCTCCCTTCTCTCCCTTCTCTCCCTCCCCTCCCCCTTCTCTCCCTTCTCTCCCCCTCCCTCCCCTTCTCTCCCTTCCTTCCTCCCTGCCCTCGCTTTTCCCCGAGCCCATCCCCACCCCATCCCTATCCCTATCCCCATCCAATCCTACTCTCCCATCTCCACCCCCACTCCCCCATCCCCCCACCACCCACTCCCGGTCCACCACTCCAGGGGGTCCCCGCCCTTGTCATTATCGCTTTGTCAGGCGTCAGGCGCCCGACTTGTTCCCATTTAACCTGTCGGCAATATAACAAGTCGCGCGGCTAGCCCTGTTTAACGGGGCTTCCGCTCGGCCGGAGTCGCGCGCCACTACCGTCCATAGTGCGGCCGCCTCGCGGTCGCGTGCGTCTGAATTGGCGAATGTCGTCTGCTCAACACGCAGATAAAGGCGGGAACAACACGGCCGGCGGGACGCCGCACACATCAAAGCGAGGCTGAGTCGGCGGCCATTTAATTCCCCTCTACCTGGGTTTCGGGTGTGGGTTTCGCGTGGTGTGAAGCGGTGGGGGTGGGTGGAGTCTGTGTGTGGGTGCGCGTCTGTGGAGGGGGGGGGGGGGGAGGGGAGTTGGGCGCGAGGCATGCTGGGAGAAAGGCACGGCCTCCGAATGGGTGATGCGCGAAAACAAAATGGCGGACATCCGAGTTAAACAGCGGGAGGCCTGCGTTCAGCTGACCTTGCGATCAATTGACCTTCGCTTTAATTAGAAAAAATCACTGGACTCGATTCATGCGGGTTATCACATAGTAGGATGGGGAATGGTGCACTCAAGCGAGACGGGTGAAATTGTAGCGCGTAGGAAGATGATCACCTGATTAGTTTTAAAATAATAGGTTTTTCACTTTCAGCAAATTGAATACGGCACAATTAGAGTAATTATTTAAAGAATGGGAGAAGAGGAGGAAAAAGAAGTGAATTTCCTTATCAATCTATAGCAACATAAATTATAAAGAATGCCATAATAATATCTTATTGTTGTGTGTATATATCAAGTTGGTCATATCGACTTCTTCTTGGTTGTCCATCAGTGGTGATGATGATACCAATTCATCATTTGTTGTGAACTTGTCAATGACAGATGAGTCCAATTTGTGGTTGGAATGTGCCAAAGCACATTGGACACGTGTGTGTAGCTGCAGTCAGAGTCTGGTGAGTGAAAGACGGTCTTTCCTCTGCTGACACTTTTGATTAGCTTGAGATATACGATCAGCTTCAACCTATTGTAGGGTTGCTTGTTCGAGTCTGTGGTTATGTAGGTAGGCTAAGCTGAAAAACAATACAGACGGAGAGAAAGGGAGAAAGTAAAGCAAAAGTAAGAGTGTGAGAAGAGAGTCCAAGCCTCTCTGGTTTATTATATACGGTACATGGGTTCATTCTAGAGTATCACCCCACCCCTTTCCCCCAATGGGAAGCAAGCATTCTTGGCTCTACCAATAGGGATCCAGAATTCCTGGTCCCCATGGCTACCAGTGGTCTGCCCACCACCACCAAGCTGTGTGGCCCCTCTGGCCACCACCAGCCTTGAACCTTGACCCTGAGTGTGGTGATCCTACCCAGCAGAGGGGGGAGGGGGTAGGGCCTGAGTGCCCTTTACACACAGCCCTGCCAGCACCACTATGTCTATTGACATTCCACTCAGGTACCACCAGCACTTAGAGATATATATACACCAGGGGCTAAATGTATGAGCAACGGGTTATCTGCGCCGGTGGTAAGGGCGGCCGACGGGGTAGCTATGGTGTTGGTATATGGGTCACGTGAAATGTATGTGTGCCAAGCGCGCACTTGTTAGCTACCCTGTGAGTTAATTATAGATTTTGGGGAACCCCTGGGGGAATGTACCCGGCGAGCGTCGTAGGAGTCGGGAGGGACCACCCCCTTCCTCCCCCCCACCCCCTCCCCATTCCCGTGACGAGACAGGGGTTGGTTGGTTGGTTGGTTGGTTGGTGTGTGTGTCTCTGTGTCTGTGTGTGTGTCTCTGTGTGTGTGTGTCTGTGTGTGTGACTCTGTGTGTGTGACTCTGTGTGTGTGTTTCTGTGTGTTTGTGTGTGTGTCTCTGTGTGTGTCTCTGTGTGTGTCTCTGTGTGTGTCTCTGTGTGTGTGACTCTGTGTCTGTGTGTGTCTCTATGTGTGTGTGTCTGTGTGTATGTGTCTCTGTGTGTGTATGTGTGTGTCTCTGTGTGTGTCACTCTGTGTTTCTGTGTGTCTGTGTGTGTCTCTGTGTCTCCTCCCCCCCACCCCCTCCCCATTCCCGTTACGGGACAGGGCTTGGTTGGTTGGTTGGTTGGTTGGTTGGTTGGTTGGTTGTTTGGTTGTTAGTTGGTTGTTGGTTGGTTGGTTGTTGGTTGGTTGTGTGTCTGTGTGTGTGTCTGTGTGTGTGTCTGTGTGTGTGTGTGTCTCTGACACAGAGACACACAGACAGCAACAGAGACACAAAGACACAGAGACACACACACACAGACACACATACAGATACAGAGACGCACACAGAGACACATGCAGAGACACACACATAGACACAGAGACACACACACAGATACAGAGACACACACAGAGACACACACACAGACACAGAGACACACAGACAGAGACACACACACAGACACAGAGACACACACAGAGACACACACAGAGACACAGAGATACACACACATACACACACAGACACAGAGAAACATACAGAGACACACACAGAGAGACACACACACACATACAGAGACAGACACAGAGACACACACACAGAGACACACACAGACACAGAGATACACACATATACACACACAGACACAGAGACACACAGAAACACATACAGAGACACACACAGAGACACACACACAGACAAGAGACACACACAGACACACACAGAGACAAAGAGACACACACAGAGACACAGAGACACACACAGACACAGAGACACACATCCATCTTCAGTCCATGCGTAACACCGACGATAAACCACCTAAAGGTTGGGGTTAGCGCAGGCCGCGTTAACCCTCGAGGGGTTTGCCTAACCCGTGCACACACATTGTGAGTTTCGGCGGCTAACCGGGGAATTCCCGACTACGCTCGGGTTATGACCGCTAACCCGCCCTCATACATTCAGGCCCAGTTTAACCGTTCGGCTATACCGCCCCCGCTTAAGGCGAGCCAACGAGTTAATTTATGTAATATTTTCCATGTGAATTTCCTGGGCCTGCCACAGGCTGCTGCGGCTTCTCCTCCCGTCTGCCGGTAGTCCGTCGCCGTCGGTGTCCTCCCCCATGCTAATACCCCTGTCACACTACGACGTAACGAGCCAACGTGAACCTAACGTGGTCATTTTTCGTCGTTATGTTGGGTTACATTATGATGACGTCATAATGATGTTAGACTGACGTCGAGCTACGTCATGTTACATCGTGTTATGTCGGCACGCATCAAGGTTTTGAACCTGTTCAAAACTTTCGACGTGACGCGAACGTAAGGGTTTACGTTCGCCGTACGTTCTGTACACATTCAGTGAACGTCAATGACGTTAAACTGATGTTATTAAAACATTAGTCACTACATTCAACTACGTTCCACTACGTTCCACTACCTTCCACTACCTTCCACTACGTTCTACTACGTTGACCCACTTTAAACCCGGTGGAAATGTCCACGCGGCGTAATGGGAACGTCAGGATAACGTCAGGAGAACGTCAGGAGAACGTCAGGAGAACATACGTTCAACGTACTTCAACGTTTCGCCATCAGGTAACGTAGTGCTGGCGATGGAATAACGTTCATAACGTTCCGTGAACGTAATGAAGTTGTCCTCTCTCGTTGAATGACGGTATCAATATGCTTTACCGACGTTACGATCTCGTCCACTACGCTGCATCCACGTTCAACTTGTGCCCAAATTTGCATACTACGCCGAGAAGTTCAACGTTCTTCACGTTCTCCCTACGCTGATGTGATTACGTCGTAGTATGAGATGGGCATAAAGGCGGTTGGCCAGAGTTTCGTCTACATAAACAATTTGCCATCGAACGCATTTATCGGCCTAAAGTATATATATGTCTATAAATTAGGTTATTTCAACTAACTGGCTGTCCCCCTCGTTGTTTGGGGTATTATTAATTTTACTGAATTATTCCAGAAGTACGCGGTCCAGCTAGAGATGCTGCCGTTGTCACTGATACTCAGTCTAAGTTAATGTTGTTATTTCCGCCCGAAAGTAACACTAAGTTAATTCTGTTAATGTGTTGTTGTAATATTCCCGCAGATGGGTAAAGTAACTGCAAAAGGCTTGCTTAGGCATAAGGCCCTTAATTACATATAAAGCAATCGAGTATCAGGTTTTCCATAGCGGTTAATCTACAGTAATACTGGAGGAGAGTAAAGAATGCAAGGAACGTCCCAATCCACCTTCGCAAGAGCTCATGACTTTATTCTTACCCTAACTAACAATGATACCAGCGAAATATGCGTAGTTAATAAAGAAGTATATGTTTCCCTTTCCCTCCCATCAAGTTTCATTAAATCAGTTTAGAATTTTGATAATAAAAGCCTAAATATCGGCTGAAACGACAGAGCGTGTAAAAACACATCTGCCAGGTCTGGCCCTGAACGCCCGACCTCCTATCATTGCTAGGATAGTCACAATCGACGTATCCAAGCAACGCTTTACAGCAAGGAACCCGGCCTCGCAAAATGCGTGCCCGCGCAAAATGTGAGCCCGCGCAAATAATCGGTCGAGTAGTCTCGCCCACTTCACATACATACGTTCTTGGCCACTGGTTTCCAGGTTTCAGTCTTGGCGATATATGATATGATGTGGTAAAATGCAGAGGAACTGTTCAAGATAGACAGAGTTTGGATAGAGTAGGTAATTAATATATAGCAATGAGGGGCTAGCAGTCCTTGCAACATCTAAGGTCATATCAGGACAGTGCGCACTCCTGCAAACGTTATAGTGCTGCCCCAATGGGAAATCAGGCTGCAAGCACCATGACCCGATATCCCACTGTCACATTATCCTGACATTGAGCTAACCAGTCCTTGCCCTATCCTATTAATGCCAAGCACCAATCTAGGAAGTGACAAGTATCAATTTTGTAAGTCATTGGTTTGACTCCGATCAGGAATTGAACTCCCAATCTCTCACACGTGAGGCCTGCGCTCTACCGATTCAACCACCATGTCCGATGAAGATAATAGATTAATAGACTATGAAATTCAAATCAAGAGCAACCATCTTTGCTTTTTGCATTCTCTAACAGTTCATCAACTGTACACCAATGTGGATAAACACTTTACCCCGGATCTATGAGTTCCACATCTCGTTTATAACAAAGCAGTTCTTGCTTGGATTTAGACATAGTTGTAATTCGACCCTACTCTGGTTTGGGGCTGGTTGTTGGAGTTTTACGTCCCGGCAATATCTAAGGTCATATCAGCTAGGAAGCGACAAATATCAAATTTGTAAGTCATTGGTTTGACTCTGACCGGCAATTGAACTCCCGATCTCCCGCACTGGAGGCCTGCGCTCTACCGATTCGGCCACCACTCACTGTCTGGGTTGGGGTGAATATGTTTGGCTTGTACAACCATACAAACAGACGGTCGGGTGTTCTGAGGCGAACAACCCTCATTGTATCTTCGCTTTTAACGACGCGGCCATCTTGTCGGTCCTTTCCGCCCCTTCCGCCCCATGGGCGATAATAGGCGAACTCCCTTTGATACTGGCACGTGTCCCGCCCGCCAGAACACAGCGCCCCCTTCAGGGCATTTTAAGCAACCTGCTTTTCAATTGTCCCTCTCTGATCTAGCTAAATCTTAAATCTGCTTTCTAAAATCAATTCACTAATTTGATGCTGGTTGGTTGGTTGTTGGCGGTTTGCGTCCTGGCAACATGTAAAGTAATATCAGGATGGATACCAACTTGTTGTTGTTTTACGTACTGGCAATATCTAAGGTCATATCAGGACAGGTACTGACTTGTGACAATGCGCACTTATGGTGACTTTATGATGCGCGGCAAGGAAGGACGAGGAGGCGTGAGTGGATAAAAGGGCACTTTATTGAGAAGTGCCGGAATATTCATGGATAGTACAGTAATCAAGCATGAATAATTAGATGTATCAAGGAAGATATGCGGCATCAATGTAATGAGGAGTAATCAATCATGAGTAAGAGATATATAAAGTATAATATATGAGGCATCGTCATGATATATAAAGTGTCAAATGTCAGTTGGATAATGTTAGTAGTTGGGCCCGGGAGGTGGACCCGAGGAGCCCTCAACCTATGGTGGAGAGTTGGTGTATAGGGATGGTGGGTGGGGAAAAAAGTGTATGGAGGAGCGGGGTGTCTGGAGGCAGGAGGGCGAGTGGCCTGAGGCGGTGTGGGGGCTGGCTATAAGGGGAGGAAGCGCGGGCGGTTATGTAATAGCCAACGGCTGGAGGGGAGAGAGAAGGGGGGGGGTCCTCCCTCGCCTCGCATCAACCGCAATGCGAGCATTACGACCGATGCGCGGCAAGGAAGGACGAGGAGGCGTGAGTGGATAAAAGGGCACTTTATTCAGAAGTGCCGGAATATTCATGGATAGTACAGTAATCAAGCATGAATAATTAGATGTATGGTGACTTTATAATGCTGCCCCACTGGGAGACCAGGCCGCCAGCACCATGACCTGATATCTCATTCAGTCACATTATCCTGACACTGAGCCAACCAGTCCTTGCCCTATCCTAATAATGCGGAGTGCCTGGCTAGGAAGCGACAAGTATAAATTTGATAAGTCATTTGTTTGACTCGACCGCGGTTCTAATCCCATGATCTACAAAAATGGGAGACAGACGCTCAACTCATTTGGGCATCCCTTCTGATTGCCACCGCTGGTAGACTTGTGAGACTTAAAACAATTATATGTGTATATAAATAGTTGTGTTTTTTTGAGTAAGTTACATTTTCTTGAAAACAATATAAAAATGACTTACCGACAATTTAAGTTCAAACCTGGGTGGTCGTGAGAGTAGTCGATGAGAAAAGACCTGTCGTCAGTGGCGCCAGTAATGTTGCAGTCACACTACGACGACAAGCAGCGGCGACAGCCCTGCGACAGCGACTTCCGGTCTGTCGTCGATTGTCGCTGATTGTCACGCAGCTGTCACGCAGCTGTCGCCGCGGCACCTCCGCGACAGCTCCAGTTTCTCCACTGTTTCTCGACTGTCGCCGAGTTGTCGCGGGGATTTTGGACATGTTGAAAAACTTCGGCGACAGCGGACGACAGCCGAGGTTGCGGCACTGTCGCGGCACTGTCGCGACACTGTCGCGGCACTGTCGCGGCACTGTCGCGGCACTGTTGCGGCACTGTCGTCTTGTCGTTAAGCTGTAGTTGCTTCTCTCTCCATGTATGTGTCTCTGGGTGTCTCTGTGTCTGTGTCTATGTGTGTGTCTATGTGTCTGTGTCTGTGTCTCTGGGTCTGTGTCTCTCTGTATGTATCTGTGTTGTCTTTGCCGTTAAGATGTTGTCTTTGTCGTTATAAGCTGTCATCGCATCCAGTTGGCTTTTGGGTATATATATAAACCTGGGATGGGCTTCTCTCTCCATAACAGCTCAGCTCTTCACAGTGGACACATCTACAGCAGAAACATCTCCAGCAGACACATCTCCAGCAGACACATCTCCAGCAGACACATCTCCAGCACACACATCTCCAGCAGACACATCTCCAGCACACACATCTCCAGCACACACATCACCATCATGCAGGACTCTCTGGCTGTTCTGAAGTATGCGCATGACACAAATGTGCTGTTGCTCAACTATGTGGAAGATATACAGAGACAGAAGAGACAGAAGAGAAAGCGGGCGGCGAGGCGAATGTGGGTGCGCAAGTGGATTTCGAGGCAGCCGGATTTTGGGCTGTATGACCAGCTTCTTGTTGAACTGAGGAGCGAGGACGTGGCTTCCTTCATAAACTTTCTGCGGATGCCTCCGCAGATGTATGACGAAATGCTAGCACGAGTGGGTCCCCGTATAAAAAAAACATACACGACCTACAGGAAGCCGCTCGAGCCTGGCCTGAAGCTTGCGCTAACACTGCGGCACCTAGCGTCCGGCACCAAGTATGCATCAATGAAGTTCGGGTGGAGGGTGCCACACAAAACCCAATCTCTGATCGTCCGAGAGGTGTGCACGGCTATCGTCGCTGAATACTTCGACGAGGTCATGATCTGTCCCACCACACCGGAGGGATGGCGTGCCATCTCCGACCTCTTTATGGAAAAGTGGAACTTCCCCCATACCTGCGGAGCGCTCGATGGGAAGCATGTGGCCTGCCGGTGTCCCGCCAACAGTGGATACCTGTATCACAACCACAAGGGATTCTATTCCATAGTTCTGATGGCACTGGTGGACGCGGACTACAAGTTCATTTGGGCGGACATCGGAGGTACCGGCTCGGCATCGGATGCGCAGATCTACAATGCGTCCGACCTGAAAGCAAGCATTGACGATGGGACGATAGGCTTTCCCGAAGCTGAGCACGATGGAGCACCGGCCCTCCACCGTGAAGCTCATCGTGACAACGTGCATGGTTCTGCACAACCTCATGTGGATCCGATACCCGGCTCTCCAGAATCAGCAGATAGACCGCACAGAGAATAGCGCCACGGAATTCGCTGCCGGAAGATGGAGGGACGGGGCAATCCTGCCGGACATCGGACGGCAAGGAGCTTGCCAGAACACCAGCTCCATCGGAGGAAAACAGCAACGGGCAGTCATCAAAGACTGGGTGAACTCACCAGCGGGTGCAGTCGAATGGCAGAAAAAAATTATATAACCTCGGGCACTCTTCACAGCTGGCAGGTTGCAGCTGGGCAGCCTTATTAATGAACATTGTATACATTTAAGTTCAGTCTTTTATAAAGGGAAAATAATAGTAAAAAAAATGAACATTGTATTCATTTCAGTTCAGTCTTTTATTCACAAATAGTAAAAAAAAAAAGAACATTGTATACATTTAAGTTCAGTCTTTCATTAAGGGAAAAATAATAGTAAAAAAAATGAACATTGTATACATTTAAGTTGTCTTTTATTAAGGGGATATTAATAGTAAATAAAATGAACATTGTAAACATTTCAGTTCAGTCTTTTATTCACAAATAGTAAAAAAAAATGAACATTGTATACATTTAAGTTCAGTCTTTTATTAAGGGGATAATAATAGTAAATAAAATGAACATTGTAAACATTTCAGTTCAGTCTTTTATTCACAATTAGCGACAGGGCCGGCCCCGAGATCACAGTCCCATCCTCCGCAAACTCGGACGCCACCACCTTGTCCACCAAAGCGTTCAGGGCTGACCGCGTGTAGGCAAACTGGCCGGTCGTCATGGACATGAGCCAGTCCTTCACATAATTAGAGAACGACGTCTGAGGTGTTCGGACGCTGAGCGCTTGCAACATATCGTCCGAGACCTCAACGCGTTTTTTCAGGACCTGCAGCAGGTCCTCCGCCGTCGTCTTTGCCTGCTTTCCCTTGCGTCGCCGGTCGCACTGTGGTTCGTCCCCGATCTTCTGCTCAGCGCATGCAGCCTCTGCAGCCTCCAGATCCCCTCGTGCTGCGTCTACCATGGCCAACACCTGCAAGACAAAATAATAAAACAACATAAGTACAATGAATGCAATAAAGAAATATAGTAAAATTTACAGAAATATAGTAAAATTTACAGAAATTTAGTAAAATAAAGAAATATAGTAAAATTTACAGAAATTTAGTAAAAATTACAGAAATATAGTAAAATTTACAGAAATATAGTAAAATAAAGAAATCTAGTGAATTTTCAGAAATTTAGTCAAATAAAGAAATATAGTAAAATTTACAGAAATTTAGTAAAATAAAGAAATATAGTAAAATTTACAGAAATTTAGTAAAATAAAGAAATATAGTAAAATTTACAGAAATATAGTAAAATTTACAGAAATTTAGTAAAATAAAGAAATATAGTACTTACACTTCGGCAGGGCTCCGCCCGGTGCCGGACGAATGAGCGGAGGAAGCCAAAGTGGTCGTAGATCCACTGCTCCCTCTCTGTCCACTCGGCCGCGCCATCTCCACTTTTTTTTCGGAGAAGCCTGGTGTGGCAGTCACGCATGGACTTGTACCAACCCTGGAGATGCGTGGCGGTTCTCCCCATCTTCTGGGCCTGCTCCTCCCAAAGCCTGGCTTTTTTGTCCGTGCGGCGATAATCGGACAACTTGACATTCCACACAATTGGGCTCTCCTGAAGAAAGTCGAGGAGGACCTCCTCCTCGTCCGGATGCAGGGTACTGTCGATCGTCACCAACCTCTTCTGACCTTTACCTCTGCCTCTGCCTCTGCCTCTGCCTGCCAGACTGTGAGAGGCGGACGAGACTGGAGATGAGGCATGGGAATCGCCTGAACCAGGAGACGGGGACCGCGTGTCCATAATCTCCTCTGCGTCCGGTGGAGATGGTGGAGATGGCGGTGCTGGAGCTGGAGCTGGAGCTGGAGGGGCAGGTGCAGGTGGACATGGTGTAGGTTCAGGTGCAGGTGCAGGTGCAGGTGCAGATGGACATGGTGTACACAGCACCTGTGGACGTGGTGTACACACCATGTTGCTCCTGGCCCTCCATCTTCCTCTTCCTCTCCCCCCTACCCTGCCTCTCCCATACCATGGGGTAGAGCAGGAGCTGGAGCTGGAGCTTGTAGGTGAGGTCTGCTTTCGTGGAATGCTGGAGAAGTTGTGAGGAGACAGCAAGACAGAGATCATATATATACCTAGGCACTGTGTTTGTGGAGGCTGTGTTGAGGCTGTGTGTGTTTGTGGAGGGATTGAAGCCTCCATTGTCGCCGCACTGTCGCCGCACTGTCGCCGCGTTGTAGTCGTAGTGTCTCCGTGCTGTCGCCCGCTGCTCATCAAAGAGTTGGAGGTGTCTACCGCTATCACAACCGCCCGAGAGGAAGCTTGTCGTCCGGCGGCTGTCCAGCTCCCGTCCGGAACCCGTCCGGAACCCGTTATGTTGTCGCTGTGCTGTCGTTCGGCAATAAAATATCTCCGATCTCCTCTGTCTCACCGTTGTCGTTATACCCAGACCGATTTGTCGCACCGTTGTCGTCCGGTTGTCATCCGATTGTCGTCCAAATTAGCCCGAATTTGCATCTGTCGTCGGGATTTCACAAAATTCCAGCCGCCGGTCTGTCGTCCTCCCATTGTCGTCGTAGTGTGACTGCAACATTAGATAAAATGGAACTAAGGCCGTGGATGTATTTGTAAGTAATTAAAGTTGTATAGTCCGATGGTTGTGCGTCTATGGTTTTTTAAAGATAAATATATTAACATGATCGGTCGCATCTGCCATACCTTAGTTTGAGGTAACTTTTATTTTCAATGGCCAATTTTTAAGATATTTTAATTGATGTTGTTTGTTTGTTTGTTTGTTGTTGTTTTACGTCCTAGCAACATCTGAGGTCATATCAGGACGGGGTATTTGAATTGAAAATACACTACATTAATTGTAGTGCGCACATCAAAATGCCGACACCATGGCCGTATTCGATTAACACGACCCGGGCGACTCGGAAATATAAATATAACTAAACTATGCAATTATAAAATACTATAAATCAAATTTTGCTGTAGTTATATCGGTTCTTAAAGCTGCATAGTCCGATGAAATATCAAATTTTCAAAACCAAACCAATTATCTAGATTTGATTTTACATATCTAACTTAGATCATCATCATCATGCTGTCGGTCGCGATGCGACAAAGACTGCTCTCATTACTTGACTTCCGCTCTCCAGTTAGCTCTCTGCTGTAAGAGTGATGTCCATGAGTCGGTCTTAATGTCTCTCAGCTTCAGGTTTTGTGGTTGTACATTTCATGAAAGCTGCCTGCAAAAGTGTTGAAGTGCTGCTGGCTTTTGCAAGTTACCAGCGGCACTCTCTCGGGAAGCAAATAGAGGTTTCACACCGGCAAGAACATGTCCAGACAGGCGCAAAATTATTTGTCCCTGCAGTGGCTGGTCGGGAGATGTTGGGAGTTCCATACATCAACCGCCCTTGATGCTGCCACAGTGACATGGTTTTCTGTTTAGGGTTTGCTCCCTTAGCCTTCGGTTCTGTCAAGAACCTGTACCACAAGGCAGTGGTTTACAACTCTGCAGGCAGGGGCGTCAAACTCCCTGAGGTATTGATACTGATGCACTTATTAAGCATTTGTTTCTGCGTAGAAGGCAATACTGAGTCAATTTAACAGAACCTGTTACTGCAGAAGTCTATGGTGTCAGAGTTTTGGCAAGCTTGCCAAAACTAATTTTCCATTTTTGCACTCAAAATATCTATAAAGTTTACCATTTCAAATAAAAGTAACTTTGAACTAATGTAAAGTAGATACTAGTGATCGATCTAATATATTTATCTCAGAAAAAAATACAGAAATTCAAAACCATCGGACTATGCAACTTTAAATAAACAAACCAAAAACTTATCTAGATTTGATCATACATATCGAACGCAGAGGGGCACATTTTAAGTGAAACCATAGACTTCAGGAGTAACGCGTTCTATTATATTAATAATGTCCAAATGGATATTTAAGGAATACATTGTATTTATGCTGGTAGCACATAGCGGCGTTCTCACGCTGAGCCACCATTTCCCATGGTTGGTCAGATATTTGGGCTTTGTTATCTGACTAATTGGAACAACAGATAAGAGACTACACGGTGCCATTTCTTACGTTAGAAATAGTTTATTGTATATTTTGTTCGGCGAGCCTATAAATTGGAGTTCAAATGTGCCCTGATGCTGTTGTGACAGTCAGGCCTCAAACATCCATATAATGCTCATCATGAGCACGAAGGTGGGTGACCGAATGAGTAGAGCGTCAGTCTCATGTTTTGGGAGATTGGGAGATTCGAACCTATGAGGTTGTGGGTTTGAATCCTGGTCGAGTCAAACCAATGACTTAAAAATTGATACTTGTCGCTTCCAAACCTAGTGCTCGGCATTATTAGAATAGGGAAAGGACTGGTTGGCTCAGTGTCAGGATAATGTGACTGAGTGGGACATCAGGTCACGGTGCCAGTGGGGCACCACTATAAAGTTGCTATGAGTGTGCGCTGTCACAAGTCGGTATCCGTCCTGATATGACCTTAGATGTTGCTAGGACGTAAAACAACAACAAAACAAAACAGCCTCCCCACCTATCACCACCCCTCTACCCCAGCGTCCCATGCATTCTGAGAGCACCCTCCCCCCCCCCCCCCACACACACACAGATAGGTTATGGAAGTCATGGGTAAAAGTACGCGTCTTGAAACATTTCAGCTCATCTTAGATGTCATGGAATACCTTTCTTCTGAATCAGTGTCCGCTCGTGTCTGTCTGAGTGAAGGACTTAAAGCTGCATAGTCCGATAAAAACATCAGATTTTCAAAACCCAAACAATTGTCTAGATTTGATTCTACATATCTAACTTAGATATTGGTGCACTTATTAAATAGTTATCACCACACAGAAGGGAATACTGAGGCAATTGAATTTAACCTGTTACTGCAGAAGCCTATGGGTGAGTTTTGGTGTGCTTGCCCAAATTAAGTTTGCATGGTTGCACTTCAAATATCTCCGAAGTTAACCAATTTAAAATAAAAGTTACTTCAAACTAAAAGTAAGGTAGATTATAATGATCAACCTACTATATTAATCTCAAAAAATGACAGAAACTCAAAATCATCGGACTATGCAACTTTAAGATGCGACCCAGAATATTTCCAGACCGGAAATGGGATGCGTGTCACTCCCAGCTTGATTCTTCATTGCAAGGACTATTCCTTTAAAGTAGAATACTCTGATGAAACTATACTGATTTGGAAATTAGAAACAGAAGCACTTGCCTACATTTGATCCTCCATTCAATTTTGGTATTGATTGGTTAATTTAATCGAATCTAATACCGAAACGGGCTATGATGTTTAGCATTCCGATGTGCACACAAACAGTCACTTAGGTTTTCGTTTTAACTTAACAGAAGTAATTTAAATTATAACGATCAAGATAATATATTTATCTTTAAAGTAGTATGTCAGAAACTCAAAAGCATCGGACTCGACTACCCTACAAAGTTTGAATGAACAATATGTTGTGCTTTGCATTGAACATGACCTAGTGGATTCGGGACTGCAGGGAGGGCGGTGGCCCAAGTAATGGTTGTAGTTTATGCACTAATTAAGGACCGCGTTATTTCTGTAACAATTGGCTCCTAATTTAGTGGTGCTAGTTTAAGATATCATGCATGTTGACCGGTGTGGTAGGGACAGGTAGTAACAGGTAGTGACATGTAGTGGCAGGTAATGACAGTTAGTGGCAGGTAGTGACTGGTTGTGACAGGTAGTGACAGCTTAGTGACTGGTAGGGACAGGTAGTGACAGGTAGTGAGAGATAGTGACTGGTAGTGACAGGTAGTGACTGGTAGTGACTGGTAGTGACTGGTAGTGACAGGTAGTGACTGGTAGTGACAGGTAGTGACTGGTAGTGACAGGTAGTGACATGTAGTGACATGTAGTGACAGGTAGTGACTGGTTTTGACAGATAATGATAGGTAGTGACTGGTAGTGCCAGGTAATGACATGTAGTGACTGGTAGTGACATGTAGTGCCAGGTAGTAACTGGTAGTGCCATGTAGTGACAGGTAGTGCCAGGTAGTGACAGGTAATGACAGGTAGTGCCAGGTCGTGACTGGTCGTGACTGGTAGTGACATGTAGTGACTGGTAGTGGCAGGTAGTGACTGGTAATGACTGGTAGTGACAGGTTGTGACAGGTAATGGCAAGTAGTGACTGGTAGTGACTGGTAATGACAGGTAGTGTCTGATAGTGGCTGGTAGTGACTGGTAGTGACAGGTAGTGACAGGTAGTGCCTGGTACTGACAGGTAGTGCCTGGTAGTGACAGGTAGTGCCTGGTATTGGCAGGTAGTGATAGGTAGTGCCTGGTCGTGGCAGGTAGTGACAGGTAGTGACTGGTAGTGACTGGTAATGACAAGTAGTGCCTGATAGTGACTGGTAGTGACTGGTAGTGACATGTAGTGACAGGTAGTGCCTGGTAGTGACATGTAGTGCCTGGTAGTGACAGGTAGTGCCTGGTAGTGACAGGTAATGACTGGTAGTGACTGGTAGTCCCAGATAGTGACAGGTAGTGACTGGTTGTGACTGGTTGTGACTGGTTGTGACTGGTTGTGACTGGTACTGACGGGCGGTGACGGGCGGTGACGGGCGGTGACGGGCGGTGACGGGCGGTGACGGGTGGTGACGGGTGGTGACTGGTCGTGACGGGTGGTGACGGGTAGTGATGGGTAGTGACGGGTAGTGATGGGTAGTGACGGGAAGCGATGGGTAGCGACGGGTAGTGACGGGTGGTGACGGGTGGTGACGGGTGGTGAGTCAGACACAGGCGTAGTAGTTGAATAAAGAGTGCATGTGTTATGGACCATTTCCCTCTCCCTATTCACCCTATTCACTCACGACCTAATTCGTCATCAGAACGAGAATGAGTAAGCGTCGGTATTGGAAATGGCCATAAGACACTGCTGTGTGCCGATGTGTATGAACTACTACAGAAATTAAAGGAGTAAAATTTGAAGATATTCACTTTTGAAACAATCTTATTCATTTTTGCATACCTTTTTTCTCTTTATTGGTCAATTTTCATGAAGATTGAGTGATGATCAGATGCATTTCAGTAGGCAATGTCAACAAAGTTGCTCACCTTGGCTACCAATCTTTTCTTAAATTCAAAATTGCATAACTTTCTTAATATAGATATATTTTTTTAATATATTTTAACCCTTTTAAAGCTTTTATTAATTTGTAATTACTAAGACTAGTTGTTCAACTGTGTTGCACAGATAACTACGCTGACAGTGCTGCATTACGTGATACCACCATAACTATGCAGACTTGAAGTTGACAGTCGCATTGTAGTTAAAGAATGGGGAAAATCACCACGCAAGGGTCACCCAATCTTTGTGAAAATTGGCCAATATATAGAAAACAGGTATGCAAAGATGAATATGTTACTTTCAAAAATGAATACCCTCAAATTTGAGTTATTTCGAGAGGTTTTGGTTGACAAAAAAGTATTCACATCACTTTTCATACAGCGGCGCCTCGCCGCGTAAGTGCCCTTGGTCTGGTTTCAACATGGCCGCGGCGTGAATAGGGTGAATTGGTGTAACACTTCCCAGAAGTTTACTCATTATCCCTTTGCACTACACTAAGACCTCTCTAAATCGACCGACCTTGGGACCGAATTTTAGTGGTCCATTTAGGGAGGTGGTCGGTTTAGGGAGTTAGAATATGGTTACAATATGGGACCCAAATAAATCGATCGATATTAGGGAGTGGTCGATCTGCGGAGGTGGTCGGTTAGAGAGGTTTTACTGTACTTCCCTCATGGATTCGCTGGTGCCCAACTCATACACCATCGCGCCTCATCGGACCCAGTGGCCGAATCGGTAGAGTGCAGGCCTCCCGTGTGGGAGATCAGCAGTTCGATTCTAGGTCGAGTCAAACCAATGACTAAAAATTGATACTTTTCACTTCCTAGCTTGGTGCTCCGTATTATTCGGATAGGGCAAAGACTGGTTAGCTTAGTGTCAGGAAAATGTGACTGAGTGGGATATTGGGTCATGGTGCTGGCAGCCTGATTTCCCAGTGGGGAAGCACTATAAAGTTGCCATGAGTGTGCACTGTCATAAGTTGGTATGCTTTCTGATATGACCTTGGATGGTTGCTAGGATGTAAAACAACAACAAACAATCAAACACGCCCTGTTATCTGTTCTGCTTCCTTACAGTACCGTACAATGTGTTCTCTTTCTGTACATACCCCACACAATCTGTTCTGTTTCCCTACAGTAGCACACAATATGTTCTCTTTCCGTACATACCCCACACAATCTGTTCTGTTTCCCTACAGTAGCGTACAATATGTTCTCTTTCTGTACATACCCCACACAATCTGGTCTGTTTCCCTACAGTAGCGCACAATACGTTCTCTTTCTGTAAATACCCCACACAAGCTGTTCTGTTTCCCAACATTAGCATACAATATGTTCTCTTTCTGTACATACCCCACACAATCTGTTCTGTTTCCCTACAGTAGCGCACAATATGTTCTCTTTCTGTACATACCTCACACAATCTGTTCTGTTTCCCTACAGCAGCGTACACTATGTTCTCTTTCTGTACATACCCCACACAATCTGTTCTGGTTCCCTACATTAGCATACAATATGTTCTCTTTCTGTACATACCCCACACAATCTGTTGTTTCTCTACAGTAGCGTACAATATGTTCTCTTTCTGTACATACCCCACACAATCTGTTGTTTCTCTACAGTAGCGTACAATATGTTCTCTTTCTGTACATACCTCACACAATCTGTTCTGTGTCCTTACAGTAGCGCACAATGTGTTCAATTTCTGTACATACCCCACACAATCTGTTCTGTTTCCCTACATTAGCATACAATATGTTCTCTTTCTGTACATAGCCCACACAATCTGTTCTGTTTCTCTACAGTAGTGTACAATATGTTCTCTTCCTCTACATACCCCACACAATCTGTTCTGTTTCCCTACAGTAGCGCACAATATGTTTTTTTTCTGTACATCTTCAAAATTCCGCCGTATGACAGCGTATATACGCTGACGCAATATGGCATAGTGTGACAGGGCCTTTACAATCTGGTGTTTCCTTACATACGCTGTACAATCTGCGCTGTTTCCTTACATATACTTCACAATCTGTGCTGTTTCCTTACATATGCTTCACAATCTGCGTCTCATGGGTTCGAATCCTGCTCGAGTCAAACCAATGACTTAAAAATTGATACTTGTCGCTTCCTAGCCTGGCGCTCATCATTATTAGGATAGGGCAAGGACTGGTTGGCTCAGTGTCAGGATAATGTAATTGAGTGGGATATCGGGTCATGGCTATAGAGTCGCCATGGGTGTGCACTGTCACAAGTCGGTACCCGTCCTGATATGACCTTAGATGTTGCTAGGACGTAAGGCAACAACAAGCAAACTTACATACGCTGCACAATCTGCGCCCCGTTCTAGTTCCTCTTGTCTTCTGTCCTTGAGCCCCTCAGTGTACCGATTGCGGTGTGTTATGATCGTCTCCGGGACCCCTGGATCTGCTATCTGAATCCCCGCACAATCATCGCGTTCTCACCCTCCGCCACACTTCACAGCCCGGGCAGCGGGCGGGAGGGGGGGGGGTGTGAGGGGTGTGAGGGGTGTGAGGGGTGTGAGGGGTGTGAGGGGTGTGAGGGGTGTGAGGGGTGTGAGGGGTGTGAGGGTGTGAGGGGTGTGGGGTGTGAGGGGTGTGAGGGGTGTGAGGGGTGTGAGGGGTGTGAGGGGTGTGAGGGGTGTGAGTGGTGTGAGGGGTGTGAGGGGTGTGAGGTGTGTGGGGGGTATGGACTCCGCCCCCCCCACCCCATTCCTCCCCGCCCAAAACTCACCCTCACATACACACCGACGCACTCACACAAACGCAAGCATCCACACACCCACCACACACAAACCTTCACATACATCACGCACACCTTTAACTCTACTCTTCTAACCCGCCCTGATATGACCTTTAATGTTGCGAGGACGTAAAACAGCAACACACAAACAACAAACAGTAGGCTGATGAAATTATGTTAATATTAACACAAAATTAATTGGTAGCGGATGCGTTGGCCGAATGGGGGTGACAGGCTTCCATTGTGGATGGTCGTGAGTTCGAATCCCAGTTGAATTAAACCAATGAGTTACAAAATTGATACTTGTCGCTTCCTCGACTTTTGTTCGGCATTATTTGGATAGGACAATGACTTGTTAGCACAATATCAGGATAATGTGACTGCGCGATATCGGGTCATTGTGCGGGTTGGCCTGGTCTCCCAGTGGCGCAGCACTATCAAGTTGTCATGAGTGTACACTATCACAAGTCGGTACCCATCCTGATTAGACTTCGATGTTGCCAGGACGTAAAACAACAACAACAACAAAAAAAGAAACCACCACCGTCGTTGCACAGTTAGCCTGGTCCCCACAGCTATCCTGGTCCCCACAGCTAGCCTGGTCCGCACAGCTAGCCTGGTTCCCGCTCTGTGCACACGACACTAATGTCCGGTAAGGCACTGCTTTATGCCTCGGTCACAAATGCATTACGGCGTGCTTGCGGCGACCATAAGTCGCCTCATCGGCCAGACCATACGGTGACCGCACGGTGAGTTACGGTCGCCGTACAGTGACCATACCGTTTTTTGCTCACCGTAATTTGTTACGTTTTTTAAAAAGTCAGAGTTGTCTTAACTTAGAAAAATCACAACGCTGCAGGCCGCAATCGTGGCAATCCAGACTCCACAACACCTTTGTTGACATCAATTAAAAGGTTCTAAAAATGAATATCAATATGGTACAAAATTCATGTTTGTGTGATAAATATTAATAAAGTTATGACTTTTTTTAATATATTGAATATGTGTATAAATTCAACACAAACCGTACGATTTATGAATAGATGAACTGCAAGCCACAACTCCGTAACATTTGCATAAACTGCAAGACACACCGCAGACTGCAACACTGTACGGCACCCGCAGCATTTGTGACCTAGGCATAAATGTGGCTGTAATGGAGGGATACCGCGCTGTGGCGGGTGTTGATTAGGGGTTGGGGGGTTGGGACTGGTACTAGTGGAAGTGTGTGGGTGGGGGTGGGCATGAGTGGTGAGAAGGCATGTGTGAGGGGCGGGGTGAGTGGTGAGAAAGCGTGGATGGATGTGTGTGTGGAGTGGATAGTAGGCTTGCATAAGTGTGTGGGAGGGGGGGGGGGAAGGGAGGGAGTCAGTGTTGGTTGTTTGGAGCTTTACGTCCTAGCAACATCTAAGGTCATATCAGGGCAGCGGAAGTGAGTGATTGATTGGTGGTTGCTTTACGCCGTGTCGCAGCATTCGGAAGTGAGTGTGTATATAGTTAAAGGGGTAGCAGCGTGTGGGAGAGTGGGAGAGTGGGAGAGTGGCAATGCGGTTTACTGAGTCTCCCGTGAGAAGGGGCAGAGGAAGACTGCATTTAATGGTTGGTTGTTGGAGTTTTACGTCCTGGCAATATCTAAGGTCTTATCAGGATGGGTGTTGACTTGTGACAGTGCGCACTCATGGCGACTTTATATTCAGGCCACCAGCACCATGACCCACCATATCCCACTCAGTCACATTATCCTCAATCTGAGCTAACCAGTTCTTGCCCTATCTTAATAATGCCGACCGCCAGGCTAGGTAGTGACAAGTATAAATTTGGTAAGTCATTGGTTTGACTCAAACAGGAATCAAACTCCTGTCTTTCCACATAGGAAGCGTGCGCAGTTACCGATTAGGCCACCGCATCCGGCCACTCCCGTTATATATGTATATATTTTACCTCGGTAAACAGCCTCAGGCTAGCCTCAGGCTAGGGAGAGGTAAGCACGTCCGGTACCAGCAATTAGCATATACAACTCACGACTGGATAACGTGTCGTTGGGTTGCTCCGGCAAAATTAGTCTACATACAAGCAAATACGCAGTAAGTATAATAAAAACTGTGGTTAGCTTAATTATGATGCATTAGAGCATCAATATGGAAAGTTTAGACTTTCGTTGGTCCAATTTGGACGAGTTATTTGGTTATAAACAACCAAGGATAGAACACTCGAGTGGGTTTCGCGAAGGAACCAAACCGGTCATTAGCGGTTATGTCAACACCCGGGTCACCGTGTGACTATGGGTAGAGATGTGGGTTTCGCCCTATCTCATGTGGAAATTCTCTCGTACTCTAATAGAGAGTAATGTTGGAGATGCTCCTGGGTTTCTTTTATAGACTCCCCTAGACAAAACTTTTCAGGCGTTTCTCCGAGTTTCGTAGCATTTTCTCCAACTTGTTGACGTAGTAGTCACAGGTGGGAGAAGTGTGCGGAACAGAGGGATGGGCGGGCCGATACACTGGTCCCGACCCCGCGTAAGGTTTGGGCTTGACCCACAACCCACGCACAAATTTAGCTTATTACGCCTGTGTTATAACGGTATAAACACGTTCTTTAACACCAATAGATGTCCAAATGAGTTTGAAACAACCATATTGTGACATATATATATACCGGGACTGACCAAAAATGTTGTTTCAGTTCCCGATGGCCACGAAGCGGAGTAAGCGCGGTGCAGCAGCAGCCGAGGGGCGTGTTCCGAGTGGAGTGGACGAGGAGTACGACTCCTCACCCGTGTTGTCGGCAGGGCCGTCGACACAGCCCCGGGCGCATATCCTCTCCGACCCGGACGAGGACGCAGTGCCTGATGTGCCTGCGCCTCCAGATTGGGAGGCTCGCTTTGCAAGATTGGAAAGCCACATCTTGACTGCCAAATCGCCTGTGTCTCGGAAGCGGCGTAGGCCGAGTGTCCAAGAGGATTCATTTGAAGATTTCTTGGACACAGACTCGGCGGTGGAGCTTAAGGCTCCTCCTCCTCCTTCTCCTAAACGGAGAAAGAAGAAGAAACAGGTGATTTCTTCGGGTGATGAATTCACCAAGGAGCGGGCAGAGTCTGGTTTGCGCAAAAAGCGGAAGACTAAGTCCAAAAAGAAGAAGAAGAAAAGGAAATATTCTTCTTCTGAGTCGTCCACTGGGTCTACTTCTACGGAATCAGACTCAGACACCGTATATGAAGGGGTCTATGCGGACATTGGCACTAAAGTGGCTAAGAAGGTGGAGAAGCCAAAGGCTAAGCGGATTAAAACCACTACGCTTATGCGCGAGACCGTGAATGGTCATTTTCGCACGTTCAAACCGGCGGAGGTTATCTCCAAGTTAGGAGATGAGTTAACAGGCATAAAGGGTGTTCCCAACTCCATCATTAAAGAAATGGATCGGGATGTCAATATGACGGATGACCGTAAGAAGTTTGAGGATGTGTTGCACACAGTGCATAAGGCAGTGTTGGCTACCCTAACAGCTATTGTTCCTGTGGCTAATAGGATGCAGAGTGAAAATAAGTTCTCGTCTTTGGCTAAGACAATGGACAAAGGCATTGCAGTACTAGCGGCGGCAGGTAATTACCTGTCGTTTCGAAGATATGAAATGTCTTCAAGTCAGTTTGCACAGATGCTGGCAAAGAAGTGGCTCGCTCTAAGAAGGTTACCGATAATGAGGGGAAGGAGTTTACGCTCTATCTTGCTCCAGAGCCGATTAAAGGGAAACCTTTAGATAATACCAAGATGTTTGGCGGTCAACTACAATACCTCTATAAAGAGGTAGAGACTGCAGCCAAGAGTGGCAAAAACATGGATGGCAAGAAGAAACAGGAAGTTCCTCGTTTCAAAAAGTCACGAGGGGATTTTCGTCCACGACGGTTCACCAGAGGAACCAGACCGAGTTCAAACTTCGGTCAAGGGTTTCGGGGCCGGGGCGCTCGCCCAGGCTGGACCGACAACACCGCACGGCCAATAGGCCGAGGGTTCAACTCGTCGAGACCTTTCCCCAGGGGCGGGTCCAAGTAGAGGTCCAAACACAAACTTTACAAGTCCCTGCAGCCTCTAAAAACACACAAACTGTAAGCAACTTTGTGGCTGGTAATATTAGTAATCATATTTCTGAGTGGCACAAAATTACTAGTGACCAAGAAATTATAGAAATAGTTAGGGGTGTTCAAATTCCTTTTACACAAATTCCTGTACAAAGTATAATACCTTTTCCATATAACATTCAACCAGTTGAACGAGACGCACTAACTAAACAGGTACATAAATTCTTTGAGAAAGGAATTATACAAAAAGTGACACACTGTTCAGGACAGTTTATTTCAAACATTTTCTCGAGACCGAAGCCTAATGGTGATGTTCGAATGATCCTGGATTTAACAATCCTTAATAAAAGGGTGGAATATAGACATTTTAAAATGTTCTCTCTAGATACGGCACGGGATCTGATTACACCAGATGCGTGGATGGCTAGTGTTGATTTACAGGATGCATATTATACGCTTCCCATAATGGAAAAATACCGAAAATTTCTTCGATTTATTTGGGATAACCAACTCTATGAGTTTACCTGTATGCCGAATGGCTTAGCTTGTGCGCCACGTTTATTTACTAAATTGCTTAAACCTGTTTTCTCGGTAATGGCGAGGAAGGGTCATATAATGTTTCCATACATAGATGATTCTTTTATTATAGCATCAACACAAATTGGTTGTGTGAATGCAGTTTTGGATTTATGTGCATTACTCACTAAATTGGGGTTTTATGTACATCAACAAAAGTCAGTGTTTAAACCAACAAAACAACTTAAATGTTTAGGGTTTATTCTGGATACACAGTCCCTTACAGTGTCGATAACAGAACAAAAACTAATTAAGTTTATGACTACAGCGACTCAGCTTATTAAGTTATCAAAGCCAAAAATTAGACAGGTTGCTGTTCTTATTGGCATAATGACCTCATATGCACCTGCTGTGTTATATGGGAAGGCCCATATTAAGTCGCTAGAAATAGATAAAAATTTAGCGTTAACACGAACTAAAGGCAATTTTGAGCGAAAGATGTTTATTTCGCAAGAAGGGTTACAGGATATTGGATGGTGGATGCAACATATAGCAAGTTCACCAAATCCAATCCGCATGGCGGAACCTAATACAGTAATTACTACTGATGCTTCGTTAGAAGGTTGGGGAGCTCATCGAGATGGGGTCACAACAGGAGGTAGATGGATTGATGATGAAAAATCAGACTATATTAATGCACTAGAATTGCGTGCTATTTATCTGGGCTTACGTAGTTTAGTAAAGATAAATAAATCACAGGTTAGAATACTAACTGATAATACTACTGCCATGGCATATATTCGTAACATGGGTGGAACCAAATCAAAGTCTTGCAATCAGTTATCTAAACTGATTTGGAACTGGGCACAGGCTCAACAAGTCTGGCTGACTGTAGCGCATATTCCAGGGTCACAAAATACACTTGCAGATTATAAAAGTAGAAATTTCCATGACCATTTAGAGTGGTCTCTCTCTACACATTTGTTTAACTTCGTTTGTGAAAAATGGGGTACACCTGAAGTTGACTTATTTGCATCACGAAATAATAACAAGTTACCCTGTTATGTTTCTTGGCATCCTGAACCGGATGCTTGGAAAGTAGATGCGTTTGCTATTACTTGGGAAAATAATTATTTTTATATTTTCCCACCATTTAGCATTATCAGCCGAGTAGTGAGAAAAATCGGCTTGGAAGGGACACATGCGATACTGGTGGTGCCCGATTGGGACACGCAACCTTGGCTGCCAGCAGTTTCACAACTGGCAAAAGATCGTATACGATTCCCAAGAAAACTCGGGAATCTGACGCACCACGGACCGCTAGTGGTTCACGGCGACGTGTCAACGACGCCCCTATTGGCATTCCTTTTCTAAGGAAGCAGCTACAGCAATTTGGATTGGACAGAATTACTGAGGATAGGATAGTATCGGATGCCTGGAGGCCAGGAACTGTCAAAATGTATACAACCTATTTAAAGAAATGGGGTGTACATTGTTTGTTAATGAAAGTTAAGCCAACAAATCCAAAGATTTCACAAGTAGCTCGGTTTCTTCGTTCTCTAGAGGATGAAGGACTTTCTTTTGGATCGATTAATGCGGCGAGGTGTGCGTTATCAATTATATTACCTAGAATTGATGGCGAAACAGTTGGAAAACATTATGTTATTTGTTATTTACTTCGTTCAATTTATCAAAGGAATCCTCCAAAACCAAAGTATAGTCGGTTTTGGGATGTTTCTATAGTATTTAAGTTGTTTCAGGCTTGGCCTCACAACTCGTGGTTAGATATAAAACAGTTAGGTTTTAAGGTCGCGGTCCTGTTATTGTTAGTAACCGGACACAGAGGACAGACGATTGTTGCTTTATCCTTAACTGGATTAGAAATAGACAAGCAACAAGCTACGTTTGATTTAGAAAAATTGCTTAAATCGAACACGTTAGGTGACCCTTTATCAACGGTTCACTTAGACTGTTTTCCGAATGATCGGAAATTATGTGTTGTGTCGGCCATACGGGCTTATATATACAAGACAAAGGATTTACGTGCATCACAACAACTATTAGTGAGCTTTATAAAGCCACATAAGGCGATTTCACGAGACACACTTGCCAGATGGACAATTACGGTGTTGAAATTGGCTGGAGTGGATACGAGTAAATACTCTTCCCACTCAACTAGAGGAGCCATGGTCTCCAAGGCGCGGGTGCTTGGTATTTCTGTGAAAAGAATACTAGCGCATGCAGGCTGGAAGACGGCTAAGTCGTTTGCAAAACATTATAATAAACGACTAGAAAAGCCTACCGGCGTTGCAAAGCGTCTTCTCGCCAACTAACAAGAATAGGTGAGAACAAAAATTTAGAATGTTATAATAATAAGAAAGAATGATATTAAGGATAAAAATGAATTATGTAAAGGTCTCCCTAGCCTGAGGCTAGCCTGAGGCTGTTTACCGAGGTAAAATAGTATAGTTATACGAGTCTTACCTTGGTACAGATGATGGATAACTGTTGTTTTACCGAGGTATAAGCCTCGGATAGATGTGGGCTAGGGCCCTCCCGCCACACCCTGCCACATCTATTCCGTTGGTGTACCTTTTCGGTAAAGTAATAGTATCCATTGTTTGAAAGTCATTTTTATCCTCAATAAGTAGGTTAAGATTGCTGGTACCGGACGTGCTTACCTCTCCCTAGCCCACATCTATCCGAGGCTTATACCTCGGTAAAACAACAGTTATCCATCATCTGTACCAAGGTAAGACTCGTATAACTATACTATATATATATATATATATATATATATAGGCGGTAAACCACTTCACTCTGCCAACTAAAGGGTCGATGAGGCGAAATGGAACAGATGTGCCTCGTTTTCAAACAGACTTACTGCCAGTGATATAATATTGCCTATGTGAGAGGCATTAAGCACTTGTTCCCCGATATGCAGCTTGAGGCTCAAGTGTGTATCAATCACCAATAGGGATAGTCTCGGACGAGTATTGGCTGAGTTAATGCGTGTTTAAATTTACGTATGAGAACCACACAGGGTGGTGGGTGTCAGTGAAAGTGATGGTTGGCTTTCTACTACTGTAGGGAAACAGAACATATTGTACGGCGTGTTTGCTTGTTTGTTGTTGTTTTACATCCTAGCAAACATCCAAGGTCATATCAGAAAGCATACCAACTTATGACAGTGCACGCTCATGGCAACCTTATTGTGCTTCCCCACTGGGAAATCAGGCTGCCAGCACCATGACCCAATATCCCACTCAGTCACATTATCCTGACACTAAGCTAACCAGTCCTTGCCCTATTTGAATAATACAGAGCACCAAGCTAGTAAGTGGAAAGTATCAATTTTTACATCATTGGTTTGACTCGACCTGGAATCAAACTGCTGATCTCCCACACGGTAGGCCTGCACTCTACCGATTCGACCACTTGCAGTACAGGGATGAATACTAACCCTATATAAAAGCTGGTGAATAATCTCAACATGGTGGGGAAATGAACTGAGCTGCTAAATTCTTAATTGAAGAAGATAAATATATTCTTCACATCCATCTTCATATTTTCTGGCTACTTCTGATATGAAAAATATGATAAAACATGTACTTTAACACACCTTTAAAGTGAAATCGACGACGTTCTATCGCCGCCATCTTGGCTTTTTACATTCTCTTCCATTTCACCCCGGTCGTGATATGACCTTAGATGTTGCTAGGACGTAAAACAACAAGAAACAAACCCATTTCACCAACTCTGTACCGATACAAGTTGCCATGTGATACCGGAACCAGAGATTCAACTTCCTGCTCCATACTAAAGCAGTTTTCACCAGATTTTATATAGGGTTGGTATTTACCCCTGTACTGCAACAAAGACCCGATAATACTAAGACGGCTCACTCCCTATAAATTTTGCAGTGCCACCTTGTGGTTGGTTTGATCAGCCCGGCTGCTGGTTGGTGTTTCACATGTAAAGACATACAATTATATTATACATGACACAGGTAAGTATGAATACACATCAATATGAAATTGCTATGAACAAATACACATCATCATCAGCATCATTATCATCATTGCCATCATCACACATCTTTCATATTCATATATACATTTATACATATAATATAGCAACTGTTTAACCAAGAGAACAGCCAGCGCACCAAGTGGTGGGTTTGATCATTTTGATTACACATTACAGGCTGAGTGAGCCGTCTTAGTATTATAGGGTCTTTGAGTACAGGGATGAATACTAACCCTATATAAAAGCTGGTGAAGAATTTCAACATGGTGGGGAAATGAACTGAGCTGCTAAATTCTTAATTTAAGAAGAAAAATATATTCTTCACATCCATCTTCATATTCCCTGGCTACCTCTTTCCCTTCCCTTTGCCCCTCCCCCCTCCCCCCTCACCCTCACTCGCCGCCCTCCCCCTCCCCCTCCCCCCCTCCCCCTCCCCCTGCCCCCTCCCCCTCCCCTGTCCCCTCCCCTCCCTCCTCCCCCTCCCCCTCCCTCTTCCACCCCCCGTCCCCCTCTCTACAATCCCCCTCACCCTGCCCCTCCATTCTGCCCTTCCCATTCCCCCTTCGCCCTTCCCCCTTACCGCTTCCCCCTTCCCCCCTTGGGCCCCTCCCCCTACCCCTTACCCCTTACCCCTTACCCCTCTCCCTACTCACATCCCCACCCCTCTTCCCTCTGCCCCATTCCCACTGCAGCACCCTCCCCCCCCCCCCCCACCACTTTCTCGCTCCCTCCTCCCCCATCCCTCCCTAACCCCCCTCCCCCCCCCCATCCCTCAGTCCCTTAGACCCGTGCACCACCTCCTTTGCACGCCTCACCTCGCCCCGCCCTGTTGATTCAGTGTCATCAGGGAGTCGGCGTCCCACCAAGGTAACAACAGTGTGGGTGTGTGGATGTGTGTGTGTGTGTAGGGGGGGGGTATGCGTGAGTGCGTGTGAGGAGAGTCTGAGCGGTAGAGGTGCGGAGTGGTCACGTGACAAGCCGCCGCAGGATGAGTGAACGAGGCTGTTTATAAACAAGGAAATAAAGTATAGGTACAATATATAACAGATTAACACCCCATATTCCTGCTGGAGCATAAAACTACACCAACCAACCAACCGCTCCCATCCCTCTTACTCATGGGGCGTATATATATATGTTCACCAACAATATATCACATAGCTTGCACAGGTTCCTGGTCATGGCAACAAGTGTCATGGGGGTGATGAAAATGGGAACATTGCACTATAGTAGTAGGATTTTAACCCACACTTCTTACCATTCATAGGTTAGTGTGCCAACCATTACACTACCTAGGCCCCCTGATGTCACCACCCTATCCACGCACCAGACGGGATGACCGAATGAGTTGAGCGTCTGTTTCCCGTTTTGGTAGATCGTGGGATTCGAACCCACGGGTTTGAACACTGGTCGAGTCAAACCAATGACATAACAATTTATACTTGTCGCTTCCTAGCCAGGCGTTCGGCATTATTAGGATAGAAAAGGACTGGATGGCTCAGTGTCTGGATAATGTGACTGAGTGGGATATTAGGTCATTTTGGTGGTGGCCTGGTCTCGCAGTGGTCCAATACTATGTAAAATATTCCGATAATCAGCAGATGGGGAAATGGAAATCCTCTATTATTATTCTGTGTGACCAGCCAAGAGTGTGTGTACATATATGTTGTGTATATATGTGATGTATAACGAATTATGCAAGTATAAAGATACGTAAGGGTTAATTATTACTTTATTGTTATACCCCGTAAGACAAACACTGTACGGGTGGCTCCACCTACCCTCCTCACCTCCACCGGATGTAGACCAGTGTCAGTCGCACCGGAGGATTTTTTCTTATATATTGTGTATATATATATGGCTTAGCCCATGCTTGAGGGCAGGTAATTATAGACATAGGGATGATTGGCAGGTCTGGCAGGTCTGGGTGTGAGTGCACTCAGGGCCTGGCTCTCTGCTGAGAGAGGGGTCAATACACACAGGGGTCAAGGGTGGTGGTGGCCAGCTCTGGTGGTGGGATATTAGGTCATTTTGCTGGCGGCCTGGTCTCACAGTGGGGCAACACTATAAAGTCACCGTGAGTGTGCACTGTCACAAGTCGGTCCCTATCCTGATATGGCCTTAGATGCTACCAGGACCTAAAACTCCTACAACCAACCAACCCTGTCTTCGCCTACCTGTCTATGTGGCTCCTTGCCTGAGAGGTCAGTGCAACTACAGTATCAATGCACGTACACCCCCCCCCCCCCCAACACACACACACCACACACACACACCAACCCTGCCACGCCTACCTGTCTATGTGGCTCCTTGCCTGAGAGGTCAGCGCAACTACAGTATCAATGCACGTACACCCCCCCCCCCAACACACACACACCACACACACCAACCCTGTCCACGCCTACCTGTCTATGTGACTCCTTGCCTGAGAGGTCAGTGGCAAATACAGACAATCACGTACAAACCCCCCCCCGCCCCCCCACAACACGACCACTACACCACAACCACACCAACCCTGTCTTGCCTACCTGCTATGTGGCTCCTTGCCTGAAGGTTAGTGTAGACTACGTATCAATGCACTGTACAACCCCCCCCCAACAACACACACCCATACCACACACCAACCCTGCACGCCTACCTTTCTAAGTGTGGCTCCTTGCCTGAGAGTTCAGTGCAACTACAGTATCAATGCACTAACACCCCCCCCCCCCCCCCCAACACACACACCACACACACACACCAACCCTGGCACGCCTACCTGTCTATTGGCTCCTTGCCTGAGAGGTCACGCATTTATTACTGTATGCAATTAACGAACCCCCCCCACCCCCCCAACACACACACACCACACACACACTCCAACCCTGTCCACGCCTACTGTCTATGTGGCTCCTTGCCTGTAGAGTGTCATGAGCATACAGTTACATGGGCACGTACAACGCCCCCCCCCCAACACACACACACCACACACTCACACCAACCCATGGCCACGCTACCTGTCTTGTGCTCCTTGTCTGAAGGTCAGTGCAGGAACTACAGTATCAATGCACGTACACCCCCCCCGTCCCCCCAACAACACACACTACACACACACACACCAACCCTGCCACGCCTAACCTGTCTATGTGCTCCCTTCCTGAGAGGTCACGCAACTACATTATCAATGCACGTACACCCCCCCCCCCCAACACACACAGCACCAGCCACACACACCTACCCTGCACGCTACTTGTCTATGTGGCTCCTTTGCCTGAGAGGTCACGCAGCTACAGTATCAATTCACGTACACCCCCCCCCCCCCCCCAACACACACACACACACACCACCACTGTCGATCACCCGGTGTGCTTCTTATCAAGATGGTAGATAATCTTGAGTGTCATTATCTTAGGGGCCTTAATATCAGTATCGTTCCTATCTACTGCTGCACCTATCTGGTCTAAATGGTTTTTGATGTGTCAGTGCGTATCAATTGTGCCCAGTAATTCTAGATATATGTGCACAGCGATTCTATATATGTCAGTGGTGCATGTGTTCCCATTTTGTCGAAAATGTTTTGTTTGTTTGATGTTTTAAGTCCTGGTAACCCCTAAGGCCATATCAGGACGGGTATCGATGTGTGACAGTGCACACTTGCTTGTTTTAGTTTTATATCCTAGCAACATATGTGGTCGTAGCAGGACAGGTACAGACTTGGGACAGTGCGCACTCATGGTGACTTTATACTGCTGCCCCACTGGGAGACCAGGCCACGAGCACCGTGAGCCAATATCCCACGCAGTCAGATTATCCTGATACTGTGCTAACAAGTCTTTGCTCTACCCTATTAATGTTGTGTGCCAGGCTAGGTTGTGAAAAGTATCAATTTTGTAAGTTATCTGTTTGACTCGGCTGGGATTTGAACTCCTGACCTTCCACATGGGAAGCCTGCGCTCTACCGATTCGGGCAGCATGTCTGTTGTGTTGATAGTGCAAGCACTGAGTTGGACTAGAATGCTGATATTTGTTGTTGTTGGTATATTAGTTGTTTAAGCAGGGGAAATTTCAGTCGCAGACGACTGGTCTTCCTCATTCCAATGATCCGTGCCCTATCCTAGTAATGCCAAGCATCTGGCTAGGAAGCGACAAGTATCAATTTTTAACTCATTGGTTTGACTCGACCAGGATTCGAACCCATGATCCCACGATCTACCAACACGGGAGACGGACGCTCTAACTCATTCGGCCATCCCGTCTGATATAGACCTATTTCATATGACGTCAGCATAGGTATTTAGGTCAGTGCACATGCAGCTTGGCTGCAGAACGACACACGGTTGGCTATGACTATGAGCTATGAGCAATCGACAATGGCTATGAGCAATCTCCATAGAGAAAAGGTGAAATATCTCTAAAGCCACACCACCTAAAAGCAACCCCCCTTGGCACAAATACAGAAAACATAACGAAAGTATTATATTAAATTCATAAGGTTAGGGTTCTGTATTTCTATAAATTTGGAATAAAATCAACGTGTTGCACTGCGTGTATCGGCAAACTCAATGCAATGTCAATGGCCATGAGCATTCTTCATACAGAACAAGTGATGAAATATCTCTCAAACTACACCACCTAGAAATGAACCGCTTGGCACACTTACAGAAAACATATTCAACGAAAAGATATTAAATTTATAAGCATGGATTGGGTTCTGCATTTCTATTAATTTTGAATCAAATCGACGTGTTGCACTGCACGTATCGGCAAACTTAATGGGACCAGACGGGATGGCCGAATGAGTTAGAGCGTCCGTCTCCCGTGCTGGTAGATCATGGAGTCGTGGGTTCGAACCCTGGTCGAGTCAAACCAATGACTTAAAAATTGATACTTGTTGCTTCCTAGCCAGGCACTCAGCATTATTAGGACAGGGCAAGGACTGGTGTAGTCAGTGTCAGGATAATGTGACTGAGTGGGATACCAGTTCATGGTGCCGGCGGCCTGATTTCCCAGTGGGACAGCACTATAAAGTCGCCATGACTGCGCACTGTCACAAGTCGGTACCCATCCTGATATGACCTTAGATGCGGCTAGGACGTAAAACAACACCAAACAAGCAAACTCAATGTCAGTGTGCCTTCGTTCTGCAGCCAAAGTGCGCGCGCATACACAATGTTTATAAACATTGAAAGGGGTCTATTAATAGTACAACTTGGAAAGACAATACGGGCGGGATGAGTACTTAACCTGTCCCTCCCCTTTCATCTGATAACTCATACAAAATATCTGAATTAATTTCACATTGAAGTTACAAAATCCATTGGGTTTTGAATTCTCATATTACTTTAAAGAAGCCCGGATAGGCTAATGGTTAGGATGCCAGCCCTAAAATGGCAGAAGTGCAGGTTTGAATCATGTAATATTTTCCATTGATGCTACATCTCCCCCCCCCCCCCACCCTCACAGACACAACATTGATCCCGTGACCATTACCAGTGTTAAAGGGGAGTGGGACATATCTCAGGGCAGGAGAGTATCCACCTGTGAAGCTGCTTATTGGAAAGAGTAGCCTATGTGGCGGCAGCAGGTTTCTTCCAAATAAATATGTCAGAATGATCATATCTTTGACGTCCAATTGTCAATGTTTTATTTAATGACGCCTCTAGAGCACATTGACATCATGCTAACACTCGGCTAACCAGTCCTTGCCCTATCCTATTAATGCCAAGTGCCAGGCTAGGTAGTGACAAGTATCAATTTTATATTTCATTGGTTTGACTCGGCTGGGATTCGAACTTGAGACCTTCTATATGGGAAGCCTGTGCTCTACCGATGTGACCATTGGCGGTGGCCAAATCGTTAGATCACAAGCTTCCCATATAGAAGGACTCGAGTTCGAATCCCAGCCGAGTCAAACCAATGAAATATATCATTTGTTTGTTGTTGTTTTACGTCCTAGCAACATCTAAGAACATATCAGGACGGTATTTTGTATCAAGCCTTGCTGTGAAAGTGTACTATGTAGTGTACAATGTTGAAACATCCATGTATATGCACTCACAGTGCATATACCTGGATATTTGTAATTGTTTGTATGAGACTTACAGAATCAATTGTAGTGAGGTGCTCACCTTTCCAGGTGAAATGCTACATACACAGGTAGGTGTAGATAGGTTGATTGTACCATCAAGCCTAGATATGCTCATGGTTAGGACTCTAGCCCAGAAATGTTAGAATTGTGGGTTCGAGTCCCATTGTGGGTTCGAATCCCAGTCTGGCCGCAATGTTTCCTATTTGCACCACACACACAACATTGGGTCCATGACCAGGCTATTGTGCTGTGAACCATCCCGATATATGTACTACGGTTGGTTGTTGCAGTTTTACGTCCTGGCAATATCTAAGGTCATGTCAGGACGGCTACCGACTTGTGACAGTGCACACTCATGGCGCCTTAATAGTGCTGCCGCAAGCACAATTACCTGATAATATCCCACTCAGTCACAGTATCCCGACCCTGAGCTAATCAGTCATTGCCCTATCCTAGTAATGGCGAGCGCCAGGCTAGGAAGCGAAAAGTATCAATGTTGTAAGTCCAAATGTAGTGAAGTGTACTCACCTTTCGAGGTGAAATGCTACATACACAGGTAGGTGTGGATAGGTTGATCGTACCAGCGACCCTAGATAGGGTCATGGTTAGCACTCTGGCCCCAACATGTCAGCATTGTGGGTGCGAATCCCACTATAGGCTCAAGGTTTTCCAGTTGCACCGCCTCACACACACGACATTGGTACCATGACCAGGATATTGTCCAGGTCACGTGTTGTGCAGTGTTAAACCATACCGATGCATGTACTGTGAGTATGCTACCTGGCTATTTGTAGTTGTAATAACTTGTATACATGTATGAAACTTACAATCCCAGAGGAACAAGTGTAGTGAGGTGTCCTAACCTCTCCTGGTGAAATGCTACATACACAGGTATGTGTACTTAGGGTGATTGAATCAGCACTGTTCTCTGTGGTGGAGTGGTTAGAGTGTCTGACTTTTTTCTAGGTCGGACTCCTAATCTGAGGGTCGGCGGTTCGATTCCCCGTGCCCCCAGCTCTGCCAATTTGGATTTCCACCGCTGTGTATAACTTACAGCGTCATCAAAGGCCGGTTGCTCTCATACCATGCCTATGTGGTGTGGGAGGTTAAAAATCCCTTGGGTCGGTAAAAGTGTAGGCTCGGGCTTTCTATCGACAAACTGTCTAATGGTGAAAACAAGCCTATTCAGGCTTATCCATGATAGGCTGTATAAATCTTCAACAAAGATAAGCTCATGGTTAGGACACTAACTCTGGAATGGTATATGTGTGGGTTCGAATCTCACCCTAGGTGACCGCCAAACCGGTAGAGTACAGGCTTCCTATATGGAAGGTCTCGAGTTCGAATCCCAGCTGAGTCAAACCAATGAAATATCAAATTAATACTTGTCGCTACCAAGCCTGGCACTTGGCATTAATAGGATAAGGCAAGGACTGGTTAGCGCAGTATTATGGTAATGTGAATGTGTGGGATATCAGGGCATGGTGCTGGTAGCCTGGTCTCCCAGTGGGAAAGCACTATAAAGTCACCATGAGTGTGCACTGTCACTAGTAGGTATCCATCCTGATATGACCTTAGATGTTGCTATGACATAAAACAACGAACATACACTCTAGGCGCAATGTTTCCCTTTTGCCACAAGGTCTGACCCCTGACCCCAAGGCAATACTCGACTAATATCACTCAGAGTTGGGGGTAGTTATGGCAGAGATTAAAATAAATAAAATAAAATATGATTTAAAAAAAAAAAAACATCTCGCCAAGAATATGGCTATAGCTGCCGCCATGTCGTAAAACCTCCAAGTCACTCACTCACACTATCACCGAAATTGACATCTAAGAAAAAACAAAAAAACTAACATAAATTTACTAACCATAAACACCAACTATAAGAAAAAGAAAAAAGGTGAAAACTGCCCAGCATTGAAAACAAACCCGATCATCCGGGCTTACATGTTATGGACAGCATAAACACCCCATCAGAAAAAAAAGGCTACATATACCTATTTCACTTCCAATCGCGTTCTTTGTCCAGGGTAAAAGTAATTTCCTGCTTCATCAGTGCGTTCCCAGCATACCTTTCTTCATCAAATGCCCTTTTCTCAATTACTAAGCGATTAATAATTGCCATCTCTGCGGTTAGCCCACTTGTCGAACAATAAGCCTTACCGCATCCCCATAACCGGTTACCCCCCCACCCCCCACCCCCACCTCCGACCCACCCACACACACACACCACACGCTGCTCTCTCCCTCGTTTGTTTTGTTTCCCCCAATGGACGCTACAGTAGTATTAGTAAGTAGCACATGGGTTAGCGCTATATCATATGGCGTGAAGTGGCCACTGCCATGTGGCCAGTCTAAAAAACTCATCTCCTGGGATATCAGAACAAGAGACTAGGGTAATTATCCCTGTCCACCAGGCTGCATTAAGTATAGCTTTGATGTGAAATGCTGCTTTTGTGAGTAGACTCGGCGGAAAGGTGTCGTGAAGGAGGTGGAGTGGGTTGAAGAAAAAAAACCTACCGACACCCGTCCACACCCCACCCACCACAAAATGCCCCCCCCCCCCACCACGCTCCCACCTCTTGCCTACACCCCCCCCCCTCCCATCCCCCGCCGCACGCCTTCCTCTTCTCCTCAGATACTTCTCCTTCAGGTCCAGTATAATATGCTGGCGGAGTGTTCAGTGAGAATGCAGGGGCGCAGGTGTGTGTGTGTGAGAGAGACAGAGAGACAGAGAGAGAGACAGAGGGAGAGAGAGAGGCTGCGTTGGGGGGGGGGGGTAGGGGAGGTGGTCGGGGAATATAGCCATTGTCTCTCAGTCTCAGCGACCATCACATGGGACTGCCAAATCGGAATGAGCGCTGGCTGGATTTCCTCTCTTTGGAGGTCGTGGGTTCGAAATCCCGACTGAATTTGACCAATGGATTACCAAATTTATACTTATCGCTATAGCTATATTGGCACTTGGCATTATTTTATGAGATAAACATATTAGGTTGTTCATTATAATCTACCTTACTTTTGTTTGAAGTAACTTTTATTTTAAATGACTAACTTTTGAGATATTTGAAATGGAAACATGCTAAATAAATTGTGGCAAGATTCTGTAGTAACAGGTTCTATTAATTGACTCAGTATCCCCTTAAATGTGACAACACATGTTTAATAAGTGCACCAGTATCTAAGTTAGATATGTAGAATCAAATCTAGATAATTGTTTTGGTTTTGAAAATGTTATGTTTTCATCAGACTATGCAGCTTTAAAGTCTCCCAGTGGGGAAGCATTACTTATTGTAAAGTCTTCATGAGTGTGCACAAGTCACAAGTCAGCGCAACAAATAAACAAAAGCATATACATATTTTCATAAGGCAAGACTTGGTCTTGGCTGATTCCACCAAAAGGTGCCAGTGTGTGTGTGTGTGTGTGTGTGTGTGTGTGTGTGAATAACGCGCTAATTGTGTGCTGGGGAGGGACGTGAAACAAACAGAAGAATAACTGTGCTAGGCTTCACCTAGATAAAAGATTCACCCTGTACTCACAGTCCATGGGTGAACGACAACGTAGTGTAAATACGGGCGAAAATAGCTTTAGTATGGAACAGGAAGTAGAATGCCTGGCTCAAGTATCAAATGGCTACTTATATTGGCATAGATTTGGTGAAATGGGAGAGAATGCAAAAAGACAAGATGGCGGCCATAAAACGCCGTTGATTTCATCTTTAAATTCTATTAAACTAGATGTTTTATTATATTTTTCAACTCAAAGGTAGCGGGGAAATATGAAAATATATATAAAGAATAACTGTTGCTTCTTAGATTGTGAATTTAGGCTCTCATTGCATTTCCCCGCTTTTTCAACAGCTTTTATTTAGCATTGGTATTCTGAATCCTTTATCTAGGCTTCACCTAGCACCTTACTGTCACCTACTACTTGTGCAATTAGTAGTATCTCTGTCTGCGGTCACTGACTATAGGCCGACTGTCAGAACTCATCAAAACTGTCAGTGCACTGCCATTACTACCCCCGACTCTGAGTGATATAGTCGAGTATTACCGTGGAGTTAGGGCGTGGGGTGTTTTGGCAAATGGGAAACATTGCACCTAGAGTGTTTGTTGTTTTACGTCCTAGCAACATGTAAGGTCATATCAGAATGGATACCGACTTGTGACAATGCACACTCATGGTGACTTTGTGTGTTTGTTTGTTGCAGTGTTACGTCCTAGCAACATCTAAGTTCATATTACGATGGATACCTACTTGTCACAGTGCAGACTGATGGTGACTTTATAGTGCTGCCCCACTGGGAGATCAGGCCACCAGCACCATGACCTGATATCCCACACATAATTGCAACCACCCCTATGCACCTTTAAAAAGGGGACTCAACCTTTATCACAGATACAACCTTTTATCACAGATGCAAGCACCCTTCCCGGCAGGCCTCAGTCGACGTGAGAGCCGGTAGCGCAACACCACGGGCTCGCGCCCAGCCCACCGTCCCCCCCCCCCCCCACTACACCCACACCCCTTCCCCAGCCCCCCACTACACACACACACCCCTTCCCCCGCCGTAGCTACTCTGGACCAATCAGATCAGCGCTCTCCTAAGGCCTGCCGCTGGGGCACGCGTCAGTTGAGTCCTGCGCGCTGATTGGTCGCCCGTGGCGCGGCGAGGCGCGGGCTGCCGAGAGACCGCGTGGGGAGGGCGGGCGTTGCACGGCTGAGGGGACGTGGCTTTGGTTGAGTGACGGGCAGCCGTCACGCGCGCTCTGGGCGCTGATTGGCTGAGGCCGGGGACAATGCGCGTGGCCGTTGTTTACCCCAGGGAAGGGAGGGTGGGTGGTTGGAGAAGTTTCCGACCGCTTATAAAGTCACAGCGCGTGCCGAGCTCGGGCCAGAAGTGTGCCGCGTGTAAGATTCTGACAGTCGTTGACAGTGTGTGACAGCGCTGACAGTTGTGGTGATTTGTGACAGTAGGGCAATAGTCAGTGACAGCGTACAGACATACTACTACTGCTACTACTAGGACCGACTGTTACTAAATATTCGACACCTTCATTAGTACACAACAATATTGAAACCACCACCACCAGATCATCAGTACACTAACAACATCAACAATATTGACACCACGATAGACAGCAACACCAAGAACAACAGCATCAACAACAACAACACCATCATGGATATGAACTTCTGGCAGCAGTTCTGTACGAGCCCCATACCCGGAGCGGACAGTTCTCCCGATGATCTCTCGGACCTTGACTCTTCGCCCGGATGGTCTCCACTCTCCTCCCTTGACGACCAGGAGAACTACAATTACACCTCCCTCAGCAACGTTTTCCAGGGTGGGAGTGGGGTCGGTGGGGGCGCGGGTAGTGGCGGTGGCTACCCGTCGCACAGCAACAACCACAGCAACCACACTCAACATGAACATCAACATGAACATCATCATCAGAGTGATGCCTCTTCGACTATCTCCTCAATTTCCGCCTCCAGTACTGGCAGCGGTTCGGACTCACTACACGGCTCTCCCCACCATCACCACCCCCACCCCCACCAGCTACCCCACCTCCCCTTCCAGGACCCTGGCTCACGCCTTCATCGCCCGCCCCCGAAGAACCCAGTGAAGCGGGTACAGCAGCGCACGGCTGCCAACCACCGTGAGCGGAAGCGGATGAAGACCATCAATGAGGCTTTCGAAGGGCTGCGCGAGCGCGTTCCGCTCGCTTCTGGCGACCGGAAGTTGAGCAAGGTGGACACGCTGCGCCTGGCCATCCGTTACATCCACCACCTGTCCGACATGGTGACAACTTGCGGGAAGGCGGACGGCGTCGCATCGGGGCGCGCCGAGCGGGACGCTGCCAAGGTCATCATCCGGTGTCACGGAGGAGCCGGTGAGTCTTTCTCCTGCCCCTCTCCCTCCGTTCCCCCTTTTTTTAATTAACATTTAATGTGGCGTCGCCTGTCGAAATTCTGACGCCATAGGTTTAAGCAGGAACAGGTTGACTTCTTTTCTTTAAAAAAAATCTTTTTGTTACGTTGTGTGTACATTAGTACATTCAATTTGCATAGTCCAATTGTTTTCAGTTTCTATCACTTTTGGAGATAAATATGTTAAGTAGATACATTATATTAATTTATATTTCTGTCAATTTCTTAGATAAATATGTCAAGTAGGGACTTGCAACTAAAGAAAGTTAAATTAATATAATGTAACTTTCATCTTTTAAAATTGTTTTATTTGAACCTTAGTTAATTAACGTTACATAATCCGATGCTTTAGAGTTTCTGTAATTTCCTGAGATAATCTATAACCATCAACCTAATATATATATCTTACTTTAGATTGAAGTAATTTCGTGAGTCCCCCCTACTTTAACATGTCGTATGTCGAAACTCCGACGCCATCGGCTTAAGCAGGAACAACTTCTATCAACTTAATTTCTTTTTAAAAAATTTTTTTTTTTTTTTTTTTGTGTACGGTCTTTTTTTGTTGGTACATTAGTCGTTTAAGCAGGTGGAATTTCAGTCGCAGATGACTGGTCTTCCTCATCCCACTGCTCCTTGCCCTATCCTAATAATGCCAAGCGTCTGGCTAGGAATCGACAAGTATTAATTTTTAAGTCATTGGTTTGACTCGACCAGGATTCGAACCCAAGATCCCATGATCTACCAACACGGGAGACGGATGCTCTAACTCATTCGGCCATCCCGTCTGGTTAAAGTGTAGCACCTCTTAAAGTTGCATAGTGCAATGAAAGGATCAAATTGTCAAAACCAATACACTCACCTAGATGTGTGAATTCTATTAGCTCACTTTAGATACTGGTGCACTTATTAAGCATTTGCTGCCACATATACGGCAATACTAAGTCGATTTAATAGAAGTTGTTATTGTGAAAGCCTATGTCGCCAAAGTTCTGGCGTGCTTGCCCAAATTTATTTGTCATGTTGTCACTTCAAATATCTCCAAAATCAGCCACTTAAATTAAAAGTTACTTTAAGATAATGCAAGGCAGATTATAGTGATTAATCTATAGAATTTATCTAAGAGAAATTGCAGAAATTCAAAGCCATCGGACTATACAACTTTAACATTTAATGTGGCGTCTCATGGCTAAATCTTGACGCCATATGCTTAGGCAGGAACAGGTTCTACCAACTTGTCTTATTTATTATTTTTTTATCGTTTTATTAATTTGTTTTTGTGCATTAGTTGATTCAAAGTTGCATAGTCTGATGGTGTTGAGGTATTTATCTGACTTTACTTTGACGTAACTATTATTTTTAAGTGCTAGCTTTGGAGCGGGGAGATATTTGAAGTGCCAACAATTCTTTTCTTCGATTGGGACATTTTTGTGTGTGTTTTAGGCTCCCGTTTTATGTGTATGTTAATACAATTTATTTTTCCTATTGGGATTCATTTCTGTCTTGGTTTTGTATTTTCATCTTCTTGTTGCATTATTAGTTAGGCATTGTTCCCCCCCCCCCGCCCACAATGCAATTCATTAGTAAATCAACAAACTATACATGGAAGAAGATGGTAATGGGGGAAACATTTAGGGATTGCCGTTATTTATATCCACATAATGAATTAATTATATAGTACATATATTATATATATTATATATATATTATATATATATTATATATATATTATATATATATGTATTATATATATGTATTATATATAGGTTCGCTTCCCATGGCCAAGTAAACCCCAAGTCTTAACCAATTATAATTGTGTCCCTACCTTTCCCGGGTGCTCGTGATTCCGATGATATAGTAGTGACTTGTTGGGCTCAGTGTCAGGATAATAATGTGACTGAGTGAGACGGTGCCTACGGAATGGTATGTTAGTGGGTGCAACACTATAACTCCGCTTTGAGTGCCAACTGTCAGAAGTCGCTCCTGCTGTGACCCCCACATGTTGGTTATTGGAGTTTTACGTCCTAGTAACATCTAAGGTAATATCAGGATGGGTACCAACTTGTGACAGTGCGCACTCCTGACGACTTCATAGTGCTGCCCCACTGGGAAACTAGGTTGCCAGTGCCATGACCTGATATCCCACTCAGTCATATTACACAGACACCAAGCCAACCAGTCGGTGCCCTATCCTAATAATGCTGAGCACTAGGCTAGGAAGCAATAAGTATAAATTGCGTACGTCATCGGTTTGACTCGACCAGGAATTGAACTCCCGACCTTCCGCATGGGAGGCCTGCGCTCTACCGATTCTGCCACCGCGTCTGGTGACCCCATATGTTGCTAAGACAAAACCCCAATCTCTCGCTCGCTTACTCACTCACTCACTTACTCACTCACTGACTATATGCCTAGCCTGCAGTAAGGTGCTGCCCCACGTGGCGTAATTCGGCATCACGCCGTCGAATTCCGGCTGGAGGATGTTGACCCTAGATAAGGACATCACGTGACACCTGATAACGCGCCATACTGCGTTGTGGCTACACACACTAGATGCGCAATGCACAGTCCGCGCATCTCTACGTGAAGTTAGTGAGTTCAGCCGCCGTGTGGGGGCGCCACCGGTCGCGGCGGTGGTGAATAAGCGGCGATAAACAACGTAGGGCCTTGGTTGTTTATATTCGCACAAGTCCTTATGCAGCATATAAATACATACACTGCATATACATACACACATTTGCTCGAAGCTGGAAAACATATAGGGGTAAGAGGTGGGTTTACTTTCTCTAGTCAGATACACCCTACTCCATACGTAGGCATGCTCCCGTCCTGGTATGACCTTAGATGTTGCCAGGACGTTGAAGTCCAACAACCTACCAACCAACGTAGTCATGCCTGCAGAAAACCACTTCAAACATAGTTATGCTCCCATCCTGATGTTGTTTGTTTGTTTGTTGTTGTTTTACGTCCTAGCAACATCTAAGGTCATATCAGGATGGGTACCGACTTGTGACAGCGCGCACTCATGGCGACTTTATAGTGCTGTCCCACTGGGAAACCAGGCCGCCAGCACCATGACCTGGTATCCCACTCAGTCACATTATCCTGACACTGAGCACACCAGTCCTTGCCCTATCCTAATAATGCTGAGCGCCTGGCTAGGAAGCGACAAGTATCAATTTTAAAGTCATTGGTTTGACTCGACCGGGACTCGAACCCACGACACCACGATCTACCAGCACGGGAGACGGATGCTCTAACCCATTCGGCCATCCCGTGCTCCCATCCTGATATGACCTTAGATGTTGCCAGGATGTAAAACTCCCCAAGAACCTACCAACCAACGTAGTCATGCCTGCAGAAAACTCCACTCCATACGTGGTCATGCTCAGAACCTGATAACCTTAGATGTTGCTAGGATGTAAAAGTCCAACAACCAACCAATCAACGTCTTCCCACCTCATGCCTGCAGAAAACTCCCAGTTCGTGAGTAGCACACCCTGGGGCCGCCCACTGCCGCCTCCCGGGTTCCCGGTGCCGGCAGCCCGGGTTCCCGTGGCCGGCCTCCGGGGGCCCGCAGCCCGGCTCGTGAGTGGTTGACGGGCGGGCAGACGGGTAGGTGAGAGCGGCGGTGACAATCTGGTGTGAAGTGATCTTGGTTTGAGGTGGGGGTGGACCTGGGGGGGGGGGGGGGGCAGGGTGAGAGAGGTGTGAATGTTGGACCGGGTGTGAACCGGAAGTGCGTGAGGGGCGTCTGAGGAGGTTGGGTGGTTGGTTTCTTGGGGGGATTTGGGTGTCCACACAACTAATTTGCTATGATTTCACTTCAAATATCTACCAAAATTAGGCAGTTTATAAGGAAATTATTTAAAAATAAATTCAGTTAGATAATAATAGGCATTAACCAAGAAAATGCCTTCATCAAACTGTGCAACTTTAAATCTGAATGAGATTGTCTGCATTTGCAGTGGTGGTAAAAATAAAGTTGTGGAACATTCTATTGACAATATTGTTTAATTCTTGTTTTGTAATATTTTTCTTGTTGGGAGGAGGGGGCGAGGGTTAGAATTAGGTATGCATTCAAAAATGCTGAGTCATTGGTGGATGGTAGTGGGTTGTATGGGCGTGGAGGGATGTGGATATGTGTGTTGGGGGGGGGGGGGGAGGGGTGCACCTTCTGAATGGTAATAAACAAACAGTACACGTGAAATGAATTTCGGTTTGAGTATCCTAAGCTTGTGTCGGGTCGAAATGCGGAAGGCGGTGAGTGGGGATCTGGTTGTAGGGTGTGGTGTGGTGTGGAAGTGTGTGTGTGTGGGGTTGTGGTGTGTGTGTGGGTGTGTTGGCTGAGTATCAGATTGAGGATGTGTGCCTGTCCCTGTCAGTTTGTGTCTAGTGTAGCTTCCCACACCCACCCCTCCCCCACACCCACCCCTCCGCCACACACACCCCTCCCCCACACCCACCCCTCCCCCCACACCCCTCCCCCCACACACACCCCTCCCCCACACCCACCCCTCCCCCACAAGACATGCCAACCACTACAATTGCAACCTCACACCTCTCACCGGACGCGGTGGCCTAGTCGGTAAGGCGTAGGCTTCCCGTGCGGAAGATCGGGAGTTGGATTCCCAGTCAAGTCAAACCAATGACTTACAAATATTGATAATGCCGAGGGCCTGGCTAGGAAGTGACAAGTATCAATTTATTAGGATAGGGCAATGACTGGATGGCTCAGTGTCAGGATAACGTGAGTGAATGGGATATCAGGTCATGGTGGCCTGGTCTCCTCGTGGGGCAGCACTATAAAATCGCCACGAGTGTGCACTGTTACAAGTCGGTACCCATCCTGATATGATCTTAGATGTTGCCAGGAGGTAAAACTCAAACACACACCTCCCCTCCACGGACATCCACACCAACTGATGCGCTCCCTTGTCACGCCCATCTCATCTTCCTGTCTGCTTGTGGGTCATGTGGCTCTTACAACAGAGCTCCATTGAAGAATAGAAACCATGGAAATGAGGCGCTGTCGCTAGATACGCCACATCTCATACACAGACCCTATTACCAATGAGGAAGTCAAGGTCAAGATCCAGCAGGCAGTTTGACCACACAAAGATCTGATGATCGGAAACAGATGCACACTGTAGTGGTTTGGAAATATTTTGTTTGGTTGTTGTTGTTTTATGTCCTAACATCTAAGGTCATATCAGGATGGGCACCGACTTGTGACAGCGCACACTCATGGGGACTTTATAGTGCTGTCCCACTGGGAAACCAGGCCGCCCGCACCATGACCTGGTATCCCACTCAGTCACATTATCCTGACACTGAGCACACCAGTCCTTGCCCTGTCCTAATAATGCCGAGCACCTGGCTAGGAAGCGAAAAGTATCAATTTTGAAGTCATTGGTTTGACTCGACCAGGGTTCGACCACACGACCCCACAATCTACCAGCACGGGAGATGGACGCTCTAACTCATTCGGCCACCCCGTCTGGTGTGGCCATATTTACTATTCATCAGCTCTGGCCAAAACCATCTTGCAAGGCATGGTTGGTTGGTTGTTGGAGTTTTACGTCCTGGTACAATCTAAGGTGAGAAGAGGCGAGGGTAGGGTAGGGGGCGCACAGGGAGCGGAGGCGGGGAGAGACGGAGGAGAGTAGGGTTAGGACACAGGGAGAGGGGACAGAGGGGGGAGGGGGGGGGTGCATTAGTGTTGGGGTGGGGGGCCGGGCTGGCAATGGAGGGAGGGGCACTTGAGGGAAGACGACAATGTGCACAACATGGAGGTGGGAAGAAGGGTATGACCTGAGGGAGTGATGATGATGATGATGATGATGATGATGATGATGATGATTACTACCCAACACACACTATCAGTTCACACCCCCAAACGCAATCTTCACCCTCACCTCTTTCAGCATTCACACCTCTACCCGTCCTCTATACAGAGCATCACTTCACACCTCCCAATGAACCCTCACTTGACACCCCATCCAGTACAGTGTCAGGATAATGTGGGTCGAGTCAAACCAATGACTTAAACATTGATACTTGTCGCTTCCTAGCCAGGCGCTCTGCATTAGTAATAATAGGATATGGCAAGGGACTGTGTGGCTCGGGGTCAGGATAATGTGACTGAGTGGGGTAGTGGGTCATGGTGCCGGTGGCCAGATTCCCCAGTGGGACGGCACTATTAGTATTAACTCACCATATGTGCGCGCTGTCACAAGTCGGTACCTATCCTGATTCGACCATAGATGTTGCCAGGACGTAAAACTGCAACAACCAACAAACCACACCTCTGGCCACCACTGCCGGAAGTGTGACACAACGCGGGGGTGGGGTGGGGGTGGGGGGGCTGACAGTGATAAGGTATCTAATCACGACTGTAAGTGGCACATACCCGTCATGAACTACTGTCACTGTGTCAGAGTCACGTGCAATTAAAGGTCGCAACATTCACACGTGATTACATTGATAAGGTAGTTATAAATAGAACACGGAAAGGGCACCGTGCTTGTCAGTTTTAGTCACATTGATCGGTGCATATCTCTCTCTTTCTCTCTTTCTCTCTCTCCCTTTCTCTCCATAAAAACTTCCGAGCGAGTGTCGTGCGGAAGCCCCCGGATGGGGTGGGGGGGGGGGAGTGAAGGATGCCGGTACCCACCCCACCCAGGAAGGGGGGGGGGGCAGTAGCAGGACACTTACATAGATTATTACACGCGATAACAGTGTTATCACGATCCATATTTATATATGTGGATATATGTATATGTGGATGTAAATACATATATATGTATGGATTTATGTGTATACATGTAATTGTGTATGTATATATGTAACTATATATGTATACATGTATGTGCATATATGTAATTATGTATGTACGTAATGTGTATATAAGTAATTATGTATGTATATATATGTGTATATATGTACTTACGTATGTGTATCTGTGCAAAAATATATTTATGTTTGTCTGTGTATATTGGTATATATGTGTTTGTGTGTGTATATGTACACAAGTTTGTATCTGAGTATGTATATATGTGTATGCGTATATGTGTATATATATATATATATATGTGTAGATCTATATGTATACATGTATGTGTATATATGTCCACAAGTATGCATGTACATTTATGCATGTGTACCTATATAATGAACACGTATTATATATGTATTGTATGTGTATGCATGTATACATGTATACAGGCAGACCTATGTAGATGTAAATATAGATATATATACATACATATACATATATATAACTGACTCAGCTGACTCAGCTTTCACCGGAAGTGACTGCGGTGCTTTTAGTAGTTCAGCGCATGCGCGTGCGCACGCGTATGGGACGGTGTCTGGTGCGCAGGAGCGGTGAGATGAATGCATGAGTTGTGAGGGGCGGGTGGAGGCCGAGAGAGGAGAAGGGAGGAGGGGGGGGGTGAGGATGGGCAGGGGAATGGAGAAGGGATGGGAGATTAAAGGGGAGGGAGGGTGGTGTTAAGGTGTGGGGGTACAGGGAGGGGAATGGGGAGGGGGGTGCACAGTGAGGGGGGGAGAGGGGGGAAGGGGGGGCCCATTGAGGGGAGAGGTGGGAGGGGCCGGGAGAGGCGGGGAGGGGCGGGAAGAGGCGGGGAGAGGTGGGGAGGGGCCTGGATAGGCGGGGAGGGGCGGGAAGAGGCGGGGAGGGTCGGAAGACGCGGGGAGGGGCGGGGGGGTGATGGTCGTGGACACCGGGAGGGGGATCCACTCACCCAGTCTGGCGTCCCGGCGGGTATAATTGATTTGTTTGAGGACGTGCTCGTTGAACCGGAAGTGGGAGGCGGACGCGCCAAACCTCTTTGCGGACAATTAGCCTGAGACGCCGCTTTGTTGCGCGCGCATTATCCATTCCGGTAACCACTCTCCTCATTCCGGTTCCCCTCGGGGCACCTGATACCGTCCACGCACCTTATTGATCCTCCTTTTCCTGGCAACCTTTCTTTTACCCACCCTCCACCCTCCACCCTCCACCCTCCACCCTCCACCCTCCACCCTCCACCCTCCATCCTCCACCCTCCACCCTCCATCCTCCATCCTCCACCCTCCATCCTCCACCCT
>CM059196.1:83529896-83562954 GCA_030323885.1 Branchipolynoe longqiensis | reverse complement strand
CGCCATTTGCCCGACGCCATTTATCCGCCATCTTTTTTTCCGGCACAGACTATGCCCAAGGCTTTTTGTGCGTTCTGCAGTAGAGTGCACTCTGAGCCTGTGAACGTGGACTGTCCATCTCGGGCTTCGAATAAGCGAATTACTCACTCGTGCGCTGGGAGAGAGGACGACACGATGGCAGAGGGCGGAAAAGGTTGCATGGCTGCGGAGGAAAATGGGCTTGTCATTGACGATGAAGCTCTTGCTAAGGGGGAGCGTGAGATCGGCGAGGATTCGCAACCTTGAGAGGCGCAAACGGATTGCGGAATTGGAACGCATCGAGTGCGAGCTGCGCGAAGACGTCGCCAACTTGACCCTTGGCCGCACACGCGAGAGAGGGAGGGAGCCGACTACTCGGCGGGCACGTGACCGGCGAAGCGACCGGTCATGCCATCCCTTGGAGGAACAGAGTGGGACCGAGAGGCGGAGGAGATGCCATAGACGACGGACCTACAGCTCTAGTTCGTCAGATGAGCGCTCAACCAGTCGGGAGAGGAAGGCTCATAGTAAGTGGTCGCTTCGCCGTCATGTAGAGGATGGGAAGGACATCAAGAAAGTGACCGCCTTCGAGTTAATTGAGGCTTCGGTTAATTGGGCGGTCGCCTCTAAGGTATCAGACGGGGATAAACTTTTAAGACTCCTAAAACACTTGGGTTACATAGCGGGCAAGGCCAAGTCGGGCACCTTTATGGAGAAAACCCATGCCAACTATGATCGGGCCATTAGGAAGCTTGCTGCCACTGAGGGATTTGACACTTTCTCATCCACAAACCCCGAAATAGCATTGAAATATTATGCTTTCGAATATATGAAAAAGGGGGGTCCGTTTCGAGTGGCAATAAAAATAGAACGGGTAGTATGGCTAGCTCCAAACATCTCTTTACGAAGGAGGGTAAGAAGCCCTGTTTCGCGTTTAATAAAGATGAGGGTTGCTCCCGTGATGGCAAGACCTGTAATTACGGCCACTGGTGCTCCCGCTGTGGCAGCAAGTTTCACATCAGAAATAAGTGCAGTAAAGATTATGGGCCTGTCGGGCGCCGAGGTTGGCATACGACCGGATTGTGCCGGGAGGTTGGGAATGTGGAATTTAGTCCTGACCTCATCAACGAGGTATATTGTGCTACCGACTTGACCTCTGTCCACCCGTCTGCCCCTCCTGAGTCGATTGTCCCTATTTGTGCTAATGTGGAACAGCCGTTGATGTTCCACCCTGGCCGTGATGTGGAACACGGCTGTGGTGTGAGAACAGATACCTGCCGTAAGCGGGCTGCAGCTCATGACCGCTCTAACTACATTGTGGTCGCTGGTAATGACTCTGGGCTTTGTGATGCCTTTGTCGAGGTTTGCATCAAGGTCACTCAGGAGACTGAGGTCCCGGCACGCATTAGCATTGCTATGCCTGATTGCCCCACGTTTAATAGTGACTGGTTGACGGTCCGGCGCGTTGGGCCTATCCTCCGTGAGAGTGTGAGAGAGAGTGAGAGAGAGTGAGAGAGAGTGAGTGAGAGAGAGTGTGAGAGAGAGTGAGAGAGAGAGTGAGTGAGTGAGAGAGAGAGTGAGTGAGTGAGAGAGAGTGAGAGAGTGAGAGAGAGTGAGTGAGAGAGAGTGAGTGAGAGTGAGTGAGTGAAAGAGAGTGATAGTGAGTGAGAGAGAGTGAGAGAGAGTGAGTGAGAGTGAGTGAGAGAGAGTGAGAGAGAGAGTGTGAGAGAGAGTGTGAGAGAGAGTGTGAGAGAGAGTGAGAGAGAGAGAGAGTGAGAGAGAGAGTGAGAGAGAGAGTGAGAGAGAGTGAGAGAGAGTGGAGAAGTGAGAGAGAGAGAGTGAGAGAGAGTGAGAGAGAGCGATGAGAGAGAGAGTTAAGAGAGAGTGAGGAGAGTGAGATAGAGAGAGAGAGAGTGGAGAGAGAGAGTGAGAGTGAGAGAGAGAGTGAGGTGAGATGCTTATGAGGAGAGTGAGAGTGAGAGTGAGAGTGAGAGTGAGAGTGAGAGAGAGAGAGAGAGAGAGAGAGAGAGAGAGAGATGATGCTGTTGTGAACCGCCTGTCTACAACAAAGCGTTCAGCTTTCAAGTCCAGTCGACCCAACAAACGACGCGTGTCAAGCATATGTCAGGCTGTGCACCTAAGCCATACCTGCGCGATTACATCAGATAACGCGCCACCAGGCGTGGGGTTAATGAAGGTAAACACGGACTGGTATCAGTTGTCAGCGCGTGCATCCCGCCGTTATGCCGTACAAATACGGGGGTTGTGTTTTCACCACGGCCAGGAACTGACTTCAGTCGCCATGGACTCTTCTCTATTCTTCTCTCTCCTCCCCGCCTCTCTCCCCTTAATGCATTGCGTTGACTGGACAGATTTAACACTCTGACAAGTTGGATGTTGCTACACAGTGTTACTCAATGCTCAACCAAAACCTAACTTGCAGATTAACTTACAGATCCTCTTCTGGCTGATCTGGCTAATTGGCATTTAATGCCAGCTCGTTGTGGCAAAAAGAGAACTTTGTTTTGCACACATATGTAGGTCGACGGTCAAGGCTAGCGCAAAGCTAACCAAAGGCTACCACAAGAATATCCCTCGGATAACCCAAGGTTAACCAAGGTTAACCCATGGCTACCAGCCCAAGGCTAAGAACTGGACGCAGTGGCCGAATAGGTGGATCATAGTCTTCCGGGAGATCGGGAGTTTGGTTCTCGCTCGAGTCTACTAATGATAGTACACTCATGGCGAATTTATGGTGATGTCCCACTGGGATACCAAGCTGCCGGCACCATGACCCGATATCCCACTCAGTCACAATATCGCGAGCAAACCTGACCTTGCCCTATTCTTTTAAGAGCTGTACGTCCTGGAAGCATCTAACTCTAAGGTCATATTACAAAATTGATACTTTCACTATCCTATTATTTAATTAATGCCGAGTACCAAGCTAGGAAGTGACAAGGACGGGTTAGCTCAGTGTCAGGATAATGTGATATTGGGTCATGGTGCTGGTGGCCTGATTATCCAGTGGAGCAGCACTATAAAGTCGACATGAGTGCGCACTGTCACAAGTCGGTACCTGTCCTGATATGACCTTAGATGTTGCCAGAACGTAAAACTCCAAAAACCAACCAACCAATAACCCAACGCTAATACCCCCATCACACCAAAGTAGTTCTTACTACATTCTTGAAAATGTGGCCAAACGGCCTCAAACTGATTGAACGGACTGAATGTAGTAGCAACGTTTTACTAACTTTTTATGAACTGCATGGACGGGCAAGGATGGAAGGGTGCTCTAGATCTTTGAGCATGTTCAAAATTTTCGGTGGCCATGTTCTATCCCATTTTAGAACGGGGTCGGATGTTTTGAGAACTAGTTTGGTGTGATGTGGGTGTTACCTATGGCTAAACCATAGCTACCCACAACTGGGGCCATATGCACGAATCGGGGTTAGGGCCGTAACTGCGGCTAGGCTAGCTCCACATGGCTAAATGTGAGAGATCGGTATGCACGAATCGGTGTTAGCGCTAACCGCGAAAATTAGCTTAGGCTAAGCTAAACCACTTTCTGAGTTGGGGTTATGGGCTATCCGGTCCGTTTAGTGTGGCGGCCACCGATATATTACAGCCAAATCTATTCAATGCGATCATATTTAACAAATTTACATACGCAATAAGTGAAATTTAATCAAAATAACCCTAAAAACGAAGTGATATTAACGCTGCCACCGCATGTGGCGGTGATATTAATATTGTCGATTCGACGAATGTAAAGTAAACAAATTGCCACCGCCGCAGCGACGTCGATATCCATACTGTCCAACGTCAACTAAAAATGGCTGTCGCCGCCGCCGCCGAATCGACGGCAATATATTAGGCCCAAATCTATTCAATGCTGTCATATTTAACAGAATTACATACGCAATAAGTGAAATCTTATCAATTTAACCCTAAATTCGAACCGATATTAACGCCGGCGGCGCATTCGCGGCGTTATTCATATTGTCGACTCGAGGGAATTCCCAAATCTATAAATAAACTTACGGTTAGCTATCCGCGGCGGCTAAGACATCGGTACATACTGATTCACACATTTCTCCAACCCCCTGCTACCCTGAGGTAGGTAACCGCGGCTAGTGCCTTAACCCCGGCTAAGCCTAACACCGATTCGTGCATACGGCCCCTGGTCTGGCTTAGTCTGGCCGGTCACCACCCAGGTATCCATGCAACGCCGGCTAGGCTACCGGAATTAGTGCCCTTCCGCACCCCCACCCCACCCCACCCTTACCCCCCACCCCGACTCCCCTCCCCTCACTCTCTCTATCCCCTCCCCTCACTCTCTCTATCCCCTCCCCTCTCCCCCACCCACATCATGATGTGAGCCCATGCGACTTACCTCAATATTAGTCTATGCGTATCAGGTTATGTTATCATGCGCCATCTTGACTAACCCCCTCCCTCCCCCCCCTACACCACCCTGCGGCACTAACAAGTTAGCCGGCAATTCTAACCAATTTTAACTTCAATGGTTAATTTTTAATCATGTGTATAACCGCAACGCTGAGATTTTAATAACATTATGAAGCAGTATGTAATTCTTTATGGCATAGCGTTTTAGTGATGCGAATTTTCTTGAATCACATTATATGTACACAGCTTGTATATACAGTAAAACCTCTCAAAATCGACCGACCATGGAACCGACTTTAAAATGGTCCATTTATGGAGGTGGTCGCTTTAAGGAGTTACAAAATATCATTACAATGGTATCGTAGAGGTGATCGTTTGGGACCCAAATAAAGCGATCGATATAGGGGACAAGTCGATCTGTGGAGGTGGTCGGTTAGACAGGCTTTACTGTATATATATACATACATATATAAATATATATATACATATATATAAATTTAGAAAGTGAGCAGAGTGACAGTTGGCTCACGCGTATAGGAGGCAGGAGAGGACAGAATTCCTGCTCTGCAGTGAATAACATGGAAGTTAAGGTGGTTAGAGAGAAACATTAAGGGGCTGCAGTTATTTATATCCACATAATAACTTATATGGTACATATATATAATATATAATATATATATAATATATATAGTATAGTTATACGAGTCTTACCTTGGTACAGATGATGGATAACTGTTGTTTTACCGAGGTATAAGCCTCGGATAGATGTGGGCTAGGGAGAGGTAAGCACGTCCGGTACCAGCAATCTTAACCTACTTATTGAGGATAAAAATGACTTTCAAACAATGGATACTATTACTTTACCGAAAAGGTACACCAACGGAATAGATGTGGCAGGGTGTGGCGGGAGGGCCCTAGCCCACATCTATCCGAGGCTTATACCTCGGTAAAACAACAGTTATCCATCATCTGTACCAAGGTAAGACTCGTATAACTATACTATTTTACCTCGGTAAACAGCCTCAGGCTAGCCTCAGGCTAGGGAGACCTTTACATAATTCATTTTTATCCTTAATATCATTCTTTCTTATTATTATAACATTCTAAATTTTTGTTCTCACCTATTCTTGTTAGTTGGCGAGAAGACGCTTTGCAACGCCGGTAGGCTTTTCTAGTCGTTTATTATAATGTTTTGCAAACGACTTAGCCGTCTTCCAGCCTGCATGCGCTAGTATTCTTTTCACAGAAATACCAAGCACCCGTGCCTTGGAGACCATGGCTCCTCTAGTTGAGTGGGAAGAGTATTTACTCGTATCCACTCCAGCCAATTTCAACACCGTAATTGTCCATCTGGCAAGTGTGTCTCGTGAAATCGCCTTATGTGGCTTTATAAAGCTCACTAATAGTTGTTGTGATGCACGTAAATCCTTTGTCTTGTATATATAAGCCCGTATGGCCGACACAACACATAATTTCCGATCATTCGGAAAACAGTCTAAGTGAACCGTTGATAAAGGGTCACCTAACGTGTTCGATTTAAGCAATTTTTCTAAATCAAACGTAGCTTGTTGCTTGTCTATTTCTAATCCAGTTAAGGATAAAGCAACAATCGTCTGTCCTCTGTGTCCGGTTACTAACAATAACAGGACCGCGACCTTAAAACCTAACTGTTTTATATCTAACCACGAGTTGTGAGGCCAAGCCTGAAACAACTTAAATACTATAGAAACATCCCAAAACCGACTATACTTTGGTTTTGGAGGATTCCTTTGATAAATTGAACGAAGTAAATAACAAATAACATAATGTTTTCCAACTGTTTCGCCATCAATTCTAGGTAATATAATTGATAACGCACACCTCGCCGCATTAATCGATCCAAAGGAAAGTCCTTCATCCTCTAGAGAACGAAGAAACCGAGCTACTTGTGAAATCTTTGGATTTGTTGGTTTAACTTTCATTAACAAACAATGTACACCCCATTTCTTTAAATAGGTTGTATACATTTTGACAGTTCCTGGCCTCCAGGCATCCGATACTATCCTATCCTCAGTAATTCTGTCCAATCCAAATTGCTGTAGCTGCTTCCTTAGAAAAGGAATGCCAATAGGGGCGTCGTTGACACGTCGCCGTGAACCACTAGCGGTCCGTGGTGCGTCAGATTCCCGAGTTTTCTTGGGAATCGTATACGATCTTTTGCCAGTTGTGAAACTGCTGGCAGCCAAGGTTGCGTGTCCCAATCGGGCACCACCAGTATCGCATGTGTCCCTTCCAAGCCGATTTTTCTCACTACTCGGCTGATAATGCTAAATGGTGGGAAAATATAAAAATAATTATTTTCCCAAGTAATAGCAAACGCATCTACTTTCCAAGCATCCGGTTCAGGATGCCAAGAAACATAACAGGGTAACTTGTTATTATTTCGTGATGCAAATAAGTCAACTTCAGGTGTACCCCATTTTTCACAAACGAAGTTAAACAAATGTGTAGAGAGAGACCACTCTAAATGGTCATGGAAATTTCTACTTTTATAATCTGCAAGTGTATTTTGTGACCCTGGAATATGCGCTACAGTCAGCCAGACTTGTTGAGCCTGTGCCCAGTTCCAAATCAGTTTAGATAACTGATTGCAAGACTTTGATTTGGTTCCACCCATGTTACGAATATATGCCATGGCAGTAGTATTATCAGTTAGTATTCTAACCTGTGATTTATTTATCTTTACTAAACTACGTAAGCCCAGATAAATAGCACGCAATTCTAGTGCATTAATATAGTCTGATTTTTCATCATCAAGCCATCTACCTCCTGTTGTGACCCCATCTCGATGAGCTCCCCAACCTTCTAACGAAGCATCAGTAGTAATTACTGTATTAGGTTCCGCCATGCGGATTGGATTTGGTGAACTTGCTATATGTTGCATCCACCATCCAATATCCTGTAACCCTTCTTGCGAAATAAACATCTTTCGCTCAAAATTGCCTTTAGTTCGTGTTAACGCTAAATTTTTATCTATTTCTAGCGACTTAATATGGGCCTTCCCATATAACACAGCAGGTGCATATGAGGTCATTATGCCAATAAGAACAGCAACCTGTCTAATTTTTGGCTTTGATAACTTAATAAGCTGAGTCGCTGTAGTCATAAACTTAATTAGTTTTTGTTCTGTTATCGACACTGTAAGGGACTGTGTATCCAGAATAAACCCTAAACATTTGAGTTGTTTTGTTGGTTTAAACACTGACTTTTGTTGATGTACATAAAACCCCAATTTAGTGAGTAATGCACATAAATCCAAAACTGCATTCACACAACCAATTTGTGTTGATGCTATAATAAAAGAATCATCTATGTATGGAAACATTATGTGACCCTTCCTCGCCATTACCGAGAAAACAGGTTTAAGCAATTTAGTAAATAAACGTGGCGCACAAGCTAAGCCATTCGGCATGCAGGTAAACTCATAGAGTTGGTTATCCCAAATAAATCGAAGAAATTTTCGGTATTGTTCCATTATGGGAAGCGTATAATATGCATCCTGTAAATCAACACTAGCCATCCACGCATCTGGTGTAATCAGATCTCGTGCCGTATCTAGAGAGAACATTTTAAAATGTCGATATTCCACCTTTTTATTAAGGATTGTTAAATCCAGGATCATTCGAACCTCACCATTAGGCTTCGGTCTCGAGAAAATGTTTGAAATAAACTGTCCTGAACAGTGTGTCACTTTTTGTATAATTCCTTTCTCAAAGAATTTATGTACCTGTTTAGTTAGTGCGTCTCGTTCAACTGGTTGAATGTTATATGGAAAAGGTATTATACTTTGTACAGGAATTTGTGTAAAGGGAATGTGAACACCCCTAACTATTTCTATAATTTCTTGGTCACTAGTAATTTTGTGCCACTCAGAAATATGATTACTAATATTACCAGCCACAAAATTGCTTACAGTTTGTGTGTTTTTAGAGGCTGCAGGGACTTGTAAAGTTTGTGTTTGGACCTCTACTTGGACCCGCCCCTGGGGAAAGGTCTCGACGAGTTGAACCCTCGACCTATTGGCCGTGCGGTGTTGTCGGTCCAGCCTGGGCGAGCGCCCCGGCCCCGAAACCCTTGACCGAAGTTTGAACTCGGTCTGGTTCCTCTGGTGAACCGTCGTGGACGAAAATCCCCTCGTGACTTTTTGAAACGAGGAACTTCCTGTTTCTTCTTGCCATCCATGTTTTTGCCACTCTTGGCTGCAGTCTCTACCTCTTTATAGAGGTATTGTAGTTGACCGCCAAACATCTTGGTGTTATCTAAAGGTTTCCCTTTAATCGGCTCTGGAGCAAGATAAAGCGTAAACTCCTTCCCCTCATTATCGGTAACCTTCTTAGAGCGAGCCACTTCTTTGCCAGCATCTGTGCAAACTGACTTGAAGACATTTTCATATCTTCGAAACGACAGGTAATTACCTGCCGCCGCTAGCACTGCAATGCCTTTGTCCATTGTCTTAGCCAAAGACGAGAACTTATTTTCACTCTGCATCCTATTAGCCACAGGAACAATAGCTGTTAGGGTAGCCAACACTGCCTTATGCACTGTGTGCAACACATCCTCAAACTTCTTACGGTCATCCGTCATATTGACATCCCGATCCATTTCTTTAATGATGGAGTTGGGAACACCCTTTATGCCTGTTAACTCATCTCCTAACTTGGAGATAACCTCCGCCGGTTTGAACGTGCGAAAATGACCATTCACGGTCTCGCGCATAAGCGTAGTGGTTTTAACCCGCTTAGCCTTTGGCTTCTCCACCTTCTTAGCCACTTTAGTGCCAATGTCCGCATAGACACCTTCATATATGGTGTCTGAGTCTGATTCCGTAGAAGTAGACTCAGTGGACGAATCAGAAGAAGAATATTTCCTCTTCCTCTTCTTCTTTTTGGACTTAGTCTTCCGCTTTTTGCGAAAACCAGTCTCTGCCCGCTCCTTGGTGAATTCATCACCCGAAGAAATCACCTGTTTCTTCTTCTTCCTCCGTTTAGGAGAAGGAGGAGGAGGAGCCTTAAGCTCCACCGCCGAGTCTGTGTCCAAGAAATCCTCAACGAATCCTCTTGGACACTCGGCCTACGCCGCTTCCGAGACACAGGCGATTTGGCAGTCAAGATGTGGCTTTCCAATCTTGCAAAGCGAGCCTCCCAATCTGGAGGCGCAGGCACATCAGGCACTGCATCCTCGTCCGGGTCGGAGAGGATATGCGCCCGGGGCTGTGTCGACGGCCCTGCCGACAACACAGGTGAGGAGTCGTACTCCTCGTCCACTCCACTCGGAACACGCCCCTCGGCTGCTGCTGCACCGCGCTTACTCCGCTTCGTGGCCATCGGGAGCTGAAACAAAAATTTTTGGTCAGTCCCGGTATATATATATGTCACAATATGGTTGTTTCAAACTCATTTGGACATCTATTGGTGTTAAAGAACGTGTTTATACCGTTATAACACAGGCGTAATAAGCTAAATTTGTGCGTGGGTTGTGGGTCAAGCCCAAACCTTACGCGGGGTCGGGACCAGTGTATCGGCCCGCCCATCCCTCTGTTCCGCACACTTCTCCCACCTGTGACTACTACGTCAACAAGTTGGAGAAAATGCTACGAAACTCGGAGAAACGCCTGAAAAAGTTTTGTCTAGGGGAGTCTATAAAAGAAACCCAGGAGCATCTCCAACATTACTCTCTATTAGAGTACGAGAGAATTTCCACATGAGATAGGGCGAAACCCACATCTCTACCCATAGTCACACGGTGACCCGGGTGTTGACATAACCGCTAATGACCGGTTTGGTTCCTTCGAGAAACCCACTCGAGTGTTCTATCCTTGGTTGTTTATAACCAAATAACTCGTCCAAATTGGACCAACGAAAGTCTAAACTTTCCATATTGATGCTCTAATGCATCATAATTAAGCTAACCACAGTTTTTATTATACTTACTGCGTATTTGCTTGTATGTAGACTAATTTTGCCGGAGCAACCCAACGACACGTTATCCAGTCGTGAGTTGTATATGCTAATTGCTGGTACCGGACGTGCTTACCTCTCCCTAGCCTGAGGCTAGCCTGAGGCTGTTTACCGAGGTAAAATATATATATAAGGGGGGGGGGGAGAGGAGGGGGGAGGGAGAGATGGGGGTTATAGATACAGCTTTGTTTGATTTTGTTCAGGTTTTTTGTTATTTTCCAGACTGTAAATATTGTCACTTTCAGACCCTGATCTTTCATCCCTGTTAACAGATAATTATGCAGTGAAATGGTATAGATGCACTGTGGATTTATCAATAGTATATGCAAATTGCCATTTGACTGGCTAAATGTGAGTTTAATACGGTAAAACCTCTCTAAATCGACCGACCTCGGGACCAACTCTAAGTGGTCCATTTAGGAAGGTGGTCGGTTTATGGAGTTAGAATATGGTTTCAATAGTATTATTGGGACCCAAATAAAACGATCGATAGAAGGGAGTGGTCGATCTGTCTAGGTGGTGGGTTAGAGAGGTTTTACTGTAGTTCATGTTAATTACGATTATATATATGTCATACGTGCAGTACATTATTACACATTACATGGAATGCATCTATACATATGCATATATATATATATTATATATATATATGCATGTATATATATGCATGGAAATTATATATATATAAATATATACATAATATAAATATATAAATATATTATAAAAATATATATATATATATTTACATATACATATATATATACATATATATATATATATACTACACATGACGACAACACCCAGCTATAGTCTGTAATTCAATGCTCATAAGGACACGTTGTTCAAAGCGACAAATAATAAGACGCCTCTTCAGAATCACGCGTTCCCGGCATCAGGTCACGTGGTTTCCGGTCCAAGCCGGAAGCCTCTAGACGCGCCGCCCACTTTAAACCGTGGAATTGGACATTGGTAATTAGTTTCGTAAAATCATTTCCTCCTTTTTCCTGGCAGTCCATTCATCACCAAAGCCATACACCTGCGCCCGCCTCCACACACACCCACACCCACAACTACATCACCTCCCCCCACACACACACCCAAACCATCACCAACACTCCGCACCAACTCACACCCTCATCACCTACATCACCACTCCCCCACCTCCACACACCCAAAGGCCCATCACCCTCATCACTTCCCCCCCCCTACTCCCCCCCCCCCACACGCCGAAACCGTCACCATGGTCACCTCCACACACCCAAACCCTGACCTCCATCACCACTCCCCCCCCCCCCCACCGTTACAAATAGTCCCTCACCTCACCCCCTCCCCACTCCCATACCCCAGCCGCACTCCCGAACACCGCCCCCCCCCCACCGCCACTCACCCCCCCCACCCCACCACCCCACTCCCCCACCCCAACCCACCCCACCCCACCGCCACTCGCCCACACCCACCGCCACTCCCCCACACCCACCACCAGTCCCCCACACCAGCCTCCACCCGCATCCCCATCCCACCAACTGATACCTCACCTACTTCATTTTTTAGACTTCTGCGACTGCCTCTTACAAGTTACAGTGCTTGTACCATTACCTGTACATGCACTCTAACCAGTGGTCCACAACTGGCTCAGCAAATGCTGTGGTATGTGCTATCCTGTCTGTGGGAGTAAAGTGCATATGAGACTGTCTCAAAGGGTGCTAAGTAATATGGGACAAAACTTTGTTCACTGTAACGATCAACATATTATCTGCTTATGCATTTGCTCAGGATAAACTGATTTGTTTTTTACATGGTGTTTCATAATCACAATAGAATACATATTGATTTGAAACAAATCTCCTTGTGTTTTCAGTGTAACTGTTTCTGTGCCATTTTGTGTAAACTGTTACAATGGACAAACAAAAAGAAGAGTGATCACCTTTTGAGACAGGCTCATATAAAAGACCCCTTGCTGCTTATCAGAAATAGTAACCTATGTGGCAGCAGTGGGTTTCCTCCAAAGAAATGTCAGAATCACCATACGTTTGACGTCCAGTCCAATAGCCAATGATAAAAAATCAATGTGCTCTAGAGGCTTCATTAAATAAAACAAACTTTTGTTTTACATGCACCCATGTCCACCCACCACCATTCCCACACACATGCTCACTCTCTCCACTCACCAATCGTATAAGAACTAATCAGCGCTCTTGGTTTCCCGACCAGCCAAGGCCCTCCCCAATTTTACCGTAATCATGTGTGTGTGGTGTGTGTGGTGTCTGCGGTGTGTGGTGTGTGCGGTGTGTGTGGCATGTGTGGTAGGTAGGTGGTGTGTGGTGTGTGTGATGTGTGATGTGTGTGTGGTGTGTGTGTGGTGTGGTGTGTGTGGTGTGTGTGGTGTGGTGTGTGTGGTGTGTGTGATGTGTGGTGTGTGGTGTGCGTGTGGTGTGGCATTCCTTGCTATGTTGTAACAATGGTTTAGCACACTGTGCTATGTACATGTTGTACAGTTGTTATATAATAATTTTATGAATCCAATATTGTTGGTTGTTTTTGTAGTTTTTGTAGACAGGATGGCCGAATGAGTTAGAGCGTTCGTCTCCCGTGTTGGTAGGTCGTGGGATCGAACCCTAGTCGAGTCAAACCAATGACTTAAAAATTGATACTTGTCGCTTCCTAGCCAGGCACTCGGCATTATTAGGATAGGGCAAGGACTGGTCTGCTCAGTGTCAGGATAATGTGACTTAGTGGGATATCAGGTCATGGTGCTGGCAGCCTGGTTTCCCAGTGGGGCAGCACTATAAATTTGGCATGAGTGTGCACTGCCACAAGTCGGTACCCGTCCTGATATGACCCTAGATGTTGCTAGGATGTAAAACAGCAACAACTAGTTTAAAAAATTTATATTATCCTCTTTTAAATTATATACTTCCTTCAACACATCATCTAGTGTCACATCATCTAGTGTCACATCATCTAGTGTCACATCATCTAGTGTCATATACCGACTTACTTCCAGTTCCCAAGGGAACAATGTGAAAGATATCCCTCTCAGTCGCATTATCATGACACTGAGGCAAGGATTCCTTGCTTTATCCTAGCAATGCCTACCGTCAGGCCAGGTAGGCCTAATGACAGGTACAAATAAATTCGTTTGACTCGGCCAGGGTTTGAACCCCCCCAACTTTCTGGATGGATGAGAAGTCAACACTCCAAGTTCCCGGTTTTCTGATGCTGGTTCCCAAATGGACAGTTACTTTCTGTCCCAATCAACGCAGACAAAACCCGAATATCTACGCTCCCTTCTTTTGTACCGGACGCAGTGGCCTAATCGCTAGAGCACAGGCTTCCCATGTGGAAGGTCGGGAGTTCTAATCCGAGTCGAGTCAAACCAATGACTTATAACATTGATACTTGTCACTACCTAGCCGAGTGCTCGGCATTAATAGGATATGACAAGGAATGGTTTGCGCAGTATCAGGATAATGTGACTGTGTGGGATATCGGGTCGTGGTTCCAGTGGCCTGGGCTCCAAGTGGGGCAGCACTATAAAGTCACCATGATTGCGCACTGTCACAGAACAACAAACACTAACGATGAGGATCTACTTTTTTGTTCATTTAATTTTTAATTTTCTGATCGGTGAGAAGGTAGTACAGTGGGGCCTGGAGGTGGGGCGTGGGGGGGTTATTGGAGGTGAAACTGACCACTCACCCGGGTGAAATGGATACTGACCCTACCCCCGGTTTGGGTAAGTGGGGTTAAAGACATGTCCGCCCGCCAGAGGGCGACACTACGGCCCGGCCGCCGGACGGCGCCTCGGGGGTGGGGACGTGGGTGGGGCTGGGGGGGGGGGGGTTGTCAGAGGGTGTGGGTGTGGGTGTGTGGGATGAGTAGGGGATGACATGGTATGGTGGGTGGGTGGGTGGGGTGAGTGTGGGTGTGTTGGTATTGGTGTGGGTTTATGGATGTGGGTGTGTGTGGTGGGTGTGGTGGGTGTTTGGGTGGTGTGTGTAGGTGTGTGTGGTGGTTAGTGTCTTTGGGAGTGTAGGTGGGCCGCATAGTGGCGGGGAGGTGAGTGTGGTGGGTTGATGTGTTTAGTGGGTGGTGTGTATTGTGTGGTGGGGTTGGTGTGTACAGTGTGTACAGTGTGTACAGTGTGTGTTGTATGTACAGTGGTGTGTGGTGTGTGATTTGTGTGGTCTTTGTGGTGTGTGGTCCTTATGTGTGTATGGTGTGGTGTGTGTGCAGTGGAGGTGATGTGTACATGGGGGGCGGGGGGAGGCTGATGTGGGGTGTGGGGAGGCTGATGTGTGGTGTGTGGGTGCTGACCGGTGGGGTGGAAGAGCAGTAACCCATCCCATGTATCCTCTGCCCGCTGTGACTGTATTAGTGTGTGCACCTGGCACAGATACCTAAATGCCTCAACGCTTTGGACATCAAGTCTGACCTGTGTGGTTTAGGTGCTGTTGCACAGCCACTTCATAGTTTGCCACTTTGGTCTATCTTTATCACACGACGCTGCAACAGACCGGGTTATATATACTCCATAATGCACTATTGGAATATAAAGCACGATACGCCACTTTACATAACCCCGCCTCTCCGCCTTCAAGGATGTCATAACTCATGATCAGTTCGGGGAACAGGAATCCAATATGTGATATATCAATTATATTGTATTATGTGATTATAAAGATACTTAAGGGAGTATTACTTATTATTATTGTTATACCACATAATATGCAACACTGTACCGGTGGCGCCATCTCGGCCCACCTCAGCTTCCCCGGATGTTGACCAATTTTAGTCGCACCAAAGGATTTTTTCTTTTTTTAGAGGCAATGTTATATAATCCCTTGCCAGATGCATACATATACATTATATATATATATACATATACATTATATATATATATATATAAATATACATATATATCATGTGTCTGCGATGTTGTTTTCTTGTTGTTACTTGATGCTGTGTTTATACTGTCCTTAGCATGTAAGCTCGATGCGCGAAAAGGAACAAGGCAAAGGCGGGTGTGGAAAAAGAGGCGCTTTATTGACGCCTCAGAGGAACATACAGGGTAAACAACAGAGCAGCAATAGAGAACTCGTAAGGAGCAAGGACAAGTAAACAATGTAAGATAGAAGCAATGTCAAGTACATAAGTAATATGAGTAGATAAGTCAAAAGTTCATGTGGTATCAATTGTCAGTGGAGTGAGGGGGTGCCGAGGAGCCCTCCACCAGTAAGGACAGGGAGAAAGGGAAGAGTTGGGAGGGTGGGTGGAGAAATGATGCGGGCAGGAAGACGGCAGGGAGGTGAGTGACTGAGGAGAGCCGGCGGGCGGCCTTATAAGGGGAAGGAGGCGGCGGCAGCAGGGGAGGTGCGAATGCTGGCAGGCCGGGGGGAGGGCGAGAGGTGGCGAGCAGCGGGAGTCGCGTGAGGTGTGAGCGCCGCATGACAAAAGAGGGGGCGGGGGAGGAGGCGGCGGGTCGCGCGGTCGGCCGAGGTGTGGAGGCAGCGCGACACGCGGGGCGGGGGAGGGTCTCTTCCTTTCCTCGCATCAAACGTAATACTTCGCATTACGACCAATTGCTCGGGCTTGTTTTCAATGCTGGACAGTTGTAGTGGTGGTTTAATCTTATCATACAGTAGGAGGTGATACAATGTTTTTGTTTCTCACACAGTAGCAGGTACATGGTGATTACTTAGTATCTGTGTTCTTGGCTCGTAGATGTTTGAGCTTGTTTTGTGTTGGGTTTGGCTATCTAAGGTTGATCCGAAATAGGAAAGGACCGGTAGATAGCTAATGGTTTTAGATGTTTGAGCTTGTTTTGTGTTGGGGTTGGCAGTCCAAGGTCGATCCGAAATAGGGAAGGACTGCTAGGTAAACCTCCAACAACCAACCAACCTGATATTTGGCCTGCGAGTAAACAATATTTAGACATGCAATCGAGTCGAACATCAAGAAGTAAATCTTGTCTTATTTAAAGTTGCATAGTCTGATGCGTTTGAGTTTTTGCTATTTTCTGAGATAAATATATAATACTAATCATTATAATCTACTTTACTTTAGTTTGAAGTAACTTTAATTTTAGATGGCTAACTTTGGAGATATTTTATGTCAAAACATGCCAAAATAATGTTGGCAAGCATGCCAAAACTCTGAAACCATGGACTACAGTAGTAACGGTTTCTATTAATTGACTTATTATGCCCTTCAATGCAGCAACAAATGCTTAATAAGTGCACCAGTGTCTAAGTTGAATATGTAGAATCAAATCTAGATAAGTGTTTTGGTTTGGAAAATTTGATATTTCTTTGGAGGAAACTTGCTGTCGCCACATAAGCTACTCTTTCAGATAAGCAGCAAGGGGTCTTTTATAATTATATGCACTTTCCCACAGACAGGACAGCACATACCACAGCCTTTGCTGAACCATTTGTGGACCCCGTGCCCGTGAGGTGCAAAAATAACTAGTCTGATTAATACATTATTCACCAAACCCCTCAGCCCCCTGGCCCCCTGGCCCCCCAACCACAAAACAACAAAACCCAATATACCGGTAACCTGTACCACCACTGCCACCCAGGGCGACCTGCCTGACCTGAAGCCTTGGAGCAAGTAATCGGGCAGTGGACAAGCTTCTTTACTGTCGGTTCCTTTCATCTTCTGCTCGCCCTTCGCTCCCTCTCCCCCTCCCCTCACCCTCCCCCCCCCCCCCCCCGTCTCCCGCTGGCACTCGCGCCCCGCCTTCCCCCGCCATTGGACGCGGTGGTCGAATCGGTAGAGGGCAGACCTCCCATGCAGGAGATCAGGAGTTCAGTTCCCGGTCAAGTCAAACCAATGACTTACAAAATTGATACTTGTCGCTTCCTAGCTTGATGCTCGGCATTAATAATAATAGGATAGGGCAAGGACTGGTTAGCTCAGTGTTAGGATAATGTGACTGAGTGGGATATTGGGTCATTGGTGCTGGTGGCCTGATTTCTCAGTGGGGTAGCACTCAATCAATCAATCAATCAATCAATAGTTCCATCCTCTAGTCGAGAGTTGGATGCAATGGTTCTCCACTTGTCCCGATGTTGTGCTGTTCTGATAGACTGTGAATAATTCAAGCCTGTCCACTGTGAAATATTTGTAAACCATGATGTTCTTGGTCTCCCTCTCCCTCTGCTGCCATTCACCTTCCCTTCCAACAATGTACGGTATATTGAACTCTGACGAATGATGTGGCCAAAATAAATAAGTTTCTTTGTCTGTATAGTGGCAAACAAGCTTTTCTTATTTTTAATTTTTCTGAGAACTTCTTTGTTGGTGATCTTCTTTGTCCATGATATTTTCATCATCCTTCGATAAGTCCACATCTCAAATGCTGCTAAACGTTTGTTTAGCACTATAAAAGCATAAAGTCACCACGAGTGCGCACTATCACAAGTCAGTACCTGTCCTGATATGACCTAGGATGTTACAGGGACGTAAAACTCCAACAGGCAATCACCCACCCCCACCCCCACCCCACTTGGCGCTTCACCCGCCCACACCCCGCCCCGCCTTGTCCCGCCTTGCACCGCCTCCCCTCGGCCATCTCCCGGCCTCTGTTCACCTGTCTGCGGCACCTTCGACCTCGTCATCCAGGGGCGGGTCCCGTCTCCACCCCCACCCCCACCCCCACCCCCACCCCCACCCGCGAGCCGTCGGCAGAGAATGAGAGGTGTGGGCGGGTGTTTAAAACTCCCGTTACTTTTCGAACATAGGGGTCGAGGTGTGTGTGTGTGTGCGTGTGAGTGTGTGAGTGTGAGTGTGAGTGTGAGTGTGAGTGTGAGTGTGAGTGTGAGTGTGTGGACGGTTGGTTGGTGGAGTTGTTCGTCCTGGCAACATCTAAGACAGGTACCGACTTGTGACAGTGCACACTCATGGCGACTTTATAGTGACAACTAAATGGGAAATCAGGCTGATGACATCATGACACAATATCTCACTCAGTCACATTATCCTGACACTGAGCTAACCAAGCATTGCCATTAATGGCAAAAGCCAGGCGAGGATAGTAGGAAGCAACAAGTATCAATTTTCAAGTCATTAGTTTGACTCGACGGGGAACTAAACTCCCGACCTTTCGCACGCGAGGCCCAGGTTCTACGGAATAGGCCACCACGCCCGGTGGTGTGTTGATGGAGGGTGAGGGGGAATTTGTTGTACCTACCAGACTTCCATAGTAACTAACGCCTCATGAACCTGGACTGATTGGATCTTGGTTGATATATTATATACCACCAAGACACCACCACCACCACCACCACTGCACCCACTCACTGCACCACACCACCACCATCGCACCCACTCACTGCGCCACACCACCACCGTCACACCCCCACCCCCACCACTACACCCCCACTACCACCACACCCACTGCACCACCACCACCACCACTACACCACCACACCCACACCACAACTACCACCACACCCACACCACCAGCACTACCACCACTACCACCACTACCACCACCACTACCACCACTACCACCGCTACACCACCCCACCACCCCACCACAACCACCACACCCACTGCACCACCACCACCACACCAACCCACGACCACAACCGCCACCACGACCATACCACCACGCCCCCCACCCAGTACCCACACGTAGTATCCAGGTTGTCAAGTCTGGGTGGCGCCGGCTGGGGGATCATGACGTAACTAATGTAGCAGACGACAACTGCTGCGGATTACGTCAAGTGGCGCGCGCCTGTCGCCCATGCCCAAGTGGACACTTCACTCATGTACACTTGGCTCCGCCCACTCCTGTCGCTACGTGACGTCACCACGCGTCCTTCCCCCACCCGCCTCACACACACCAACACACCGCTGACACTCGATCACCACGTGACAGCATCCAGCGTGTGGCGTGCACGCCGAGGCCGAGCGGTGGTAGTGTATGGTTTACTTTTACATACTGTATAAAGACTTTGCTTAAACCGCGGGGTTACACTAACAGCATATATATACCGTGAGAGCGTGGCAATTTGCATATTGTCATGGCAACCGTGGTGGTGGTGGTGGTATCTGGCGTCCTAGGATGTCCTCGACAGGAATTACCTGAATCATGCCGTGCCACTGCTGCATTAAGCACATATATACAGATATGGGGATAAAGGCTGAAGAGCTGTGGAGACAATTACGAGAAAGTGAAGTGGATATGCATTTTCAGAGGTTGGGTTGTTTGTTCGGATTTTAAGTCCTGGAAACATCTAAGGTCATATCAGGGCAGGTACTGACTTTATAGTGCTGCCCCACTGAGAAATCAGGTTATCACTAGTATCAGCACCATGACCTGATATCCCACTCAGTCACATTATCTTGAGACTGAGCTAACCAGTCCCTACCATATCCTATTAATGCCGAGTGCAAATAGGAGGCGACAAGTATCAATTTGGTACGTTATTGGTTTGACTCGACCGGGAATCAAACTCCCGATCTCCTGCATGGGAGACCTGCACTTTACCTATTTTGGCACCGTGTCCGGCTCAGACCACAATTCTCTGATTCTACACTCACCGCCACCCCCAACCCCTCCCCACCCCCACCCTCACCCTCATCCCCACCCTCACCACCGCCATCACCCTAATACTAGTCATAGCACAACAAAAACAGTCCCATAAGTGTTAAAAAATATATGTATACAAAACCGTCTTCTCCAACTTCCAAGACAGTTTGTTTGTTCGTTTGTTGTTGTTTTACATCCTAGCAACATCTAAGGTCATATCATGACGGGTACCGACTTGTGACAGTACGCACTCATGGCGATTTTATAGTGCTGCCACACTGGGAAATCAGGCCACCTGCACCATGACCCGATATCCCACTCAGTCAATTTATCCTGACACCGAGCTAACCAGCCCTTTCCCTATCCTAATAATGCCAAGCACCATGCTAGGAAGCGACAAGTATCAATTTTTAAGTCGTTGGTTTGACTCGACCGCATATCGAACTCGCGAACTCGCGATCTTCCGCACGCGAAGCCTGTTCTCTACAGATTCGGCCACTCGCGCCCGGTCTCTCCAAGACAGTGAAAATGCCCTACAACCTGTAATTGTATATATTTGCAAATTGCTCAATACACCTGTAGCCAACAGGCACCTGTAGTGTACTTGCTTCCCACCAGGGGCGACGTCGCCCACTCTGCGGTACCACTTCCGGTTGGTAATCTGCGCGAGCACGTCTGTGTGTGCATTTCCGGGCCAAACCACTCCCCTATCGAATGACGCGGACTTCCTTTGCACCTAACTACTAAACTAGTTTCTTGTCCTACTGGGTTACCGACAGTAATTCGCTGACAGCTCGACGGATGTCTTGACACGAGTGACAGTAGCCTATTTGTATTAGGTTGGTTAGTTGGAGTTTTACATCCTGGCAACATCTGAGGTCACATCAGGACGGACACCGACTTGTAACAGTGTGCGCTCATGGCGACTTTATAATGCTGCCCCAGTGGGCTGCCAGCATCATGATCTGATATCCCAGTCAGTCACATTGTCCTGACACTGAGCTGACCAGTCCTTGCCATATCCTTATAATGCTGAGCGCCAGGTTAGGAAGCGACAAGAATCAGTTTTGAAGTCATTGGTTTGACTCGACCAGGGTTCGAATCCCACGCTAATTATTATACCTCTCACTTTGCGCCTCCTGCCCACCAGCTGAACATTGACAGAATTCTGGCTCAGCAGGTTTAATCTATTACTTTAAAACAATTTCCCATATCAATCTAGTTTGATGCAAATGCTGCTTTGGTATTTTATAGTGCAGCACTGTGTAAAGTCGAAGGCCGGCAGCTGTGGTTGTGTAGGCAGGCTAAATAGAAAATCACCACAGGCAAGTAGAAGAAAGGCAGAGTATAGAGTGTGCAGAAGGAACCAGCAGGAGCTTGCTTGTTTTATTATTATATAGTCTCATGAATCCAAGATGGCTGTCACACCTGATCAGCTGCTCCAGTCAGCACTAGGCATTCTGCAACCAACCAATTAACATGTACCCTGCTTGTATCCAAGCCTTGGTTGTTGATGTCTACAGTGCCCTGTTGTGTCTGGGTGTGCAGTGATCCGTAAATAACAGTTGGGGGGGGGGTATGTGAGCAGAGCTGCTAAGGCCCTGTCACACCAAAGGTAGTGCCCCTTTCACACTATCTATAAATCACATAATGTCTATATCAAACTCAGTAAAGGATCACCAGCACCACATATACCTTAATGCCTCTAGCTCTAAATACCATTTACCTTTTTATACAACAATTGTAATTACTATAGACTAGTTCACACCATCCTCCAATGTCTTAATTATCGGAAAATTTTACAAGTGGGTTACAACGAAAATTTTACAACTGGGTTACAACGATAGTAGTAAATAAAGAGTGGAATGAGAATTGAAGATTAGGATTTGGGGGTTGGGGGTTGGGGGTCGGGGGTTGGGGGTTGGGGGTTGGGGATTGGTTTGACTCAGCTAATTTAGTGGTCACGCTTTCAATGCGTGGATTTATATATAAACCAGACGGGATGGCCGAATGAGTTAGAGCGTCCATCTCCCGTGTTGGTAGATCGTGGGGTCGTGGGTTTGAACCCTGGTCGAGTCAAACCAATGACTTAAAAATTTATACTTGTCGCTTCCTAGCCTGGTGCTCGGCATTATTAGGATAGGACAAGGACTGGTTGGCTCAAGTGTCAGGATAATGTGACTAAGTGGGATATCAGGTCATAGTGCTGGCATCCTGTTATTCCAGTGGAGCAGCACTATAAAATTACAATGAGTGCACACTGTCACAAGTCGGTACCCGTCCTGATATGACCTTAGCTGTCGCTAGGACATACAATTTTTTTTTTTTTATATATATGTAAGTGGTGATTTAGGTGATTTTCTATGTCAGTACAGTCTGGTTTCACGTAAAATGCAAATTGAACTAAGTGGTTATGAGCATCGATTTTGTAAGTCATCGGTTTGACTCGACCGGCAATCGAACTCCCGACCTTCCGCACGGGAAGCATGCACTCTACCGATTCGGGCACCATGCCCGGTCCCTCTGATGGCCATAGGAAGAACTATTGCTATGGATAACAGCTCAATGTGAAGACGGCTTTGTGGAAAAAGGTCTTATAGAGAACTTCCACCACCACCTAACCTGCCCTCTGGTGGCAGTGGGAAGAACTAATTGTGTGGGTAGCAGGGCCGTGTTCAGGGTCCCTCTCGGAGGCGCCTCGGCGACGTCTCGGCGATGCTTTTTGGCCTAAATCCGTTCAGGGTGCGTCTCGGCGACGTCTCAGCGATGCCTCCCTTTTCAATCAGGAGACAAAAAGCGCCTTGAAAATGGCCGCCGTGTCCAGTGGTTTCAGCAAATTACAGCGCAGCTTTTTCATTGCAAATGGCCACCGCCTATGGGGGCGGCCATTTTCGAGACAACAAACTGCCTTTGCCATTCAGAGTAGCATGACGTCAGGCCCGTCGCCGAGGCGCCTCCGAGACGGAGCCTGAACGCGGCCCAGTTCACTGTGCAGACTACCTAGTGAAAGGTTTTGTACAGGATTTCCACCACCAACCAAGCTGCCCTCTGATGGTAGTGAGAAGAGCTAATCTTGTGGGTAGCAGTTCACTGTGCAGAATACCTGGTGAAAAAGGTTTTATAGAGGATTTCCACCACCACCTAGTCAGGGGGAAGAATTATACGTTGTGGGTAGCAGTTCTATGTGCAGAAAGTTTAGTTTAAAAAGGTCTTATAGAGGATTTCCACCAGCAACAAACCGGCCCTCTGATGGCAATGGGGAGAACTACTGCTCTACCGATTTGGCCACCGCGGCCGGTTTTCCGGGACGTTTGTTTGTTTGCTGTTGGTTTTACGTCCTAGCAACATCTAGGGTCATATCAGGACGGGTACCGACTTGTGACAGTGCGCACCCATGGCGACTTTATAGTGCTGCCTCACTGGGAGACCAGGCTGCCAGCACCATGACCTGATATCCACACTCAGTCACATCATCCTGACACTGAGCCAACCAGTCCTTGCCCTAGCCTAATAATGGCGAGAGCCTGGCTAGGAAGCGACACGTATCAAATGTTATGTTTGTTTGTTGTTGTTTTACGTCACTACAACATCTAAGGTCATATCAGGACGGGTACCGACTTGTGACAGTGCGCACCCATGGCGACTTTATAGTGCTGCCTCACTGGGAGACCAGGCTGCCAGCAACATGACCTGATATCCCAACTCAGTCACATTATCTTGACACTGAGCCAACCAGTCCTTGCCATATCCTAATAATGCCGAGTCCCTGGCTACGACGCGACAAGTATCAAATGTTAAGTCATTGGTTTGATTCTACCAGGGTTCGAACCCATGATCTCACTGTCTACCAACACGTAAGATGGACCCTTCTATGCCCGGTACACACCTCCCGTATAAAACCTAAAACTGCCCCTTTCGCGACTAAGTTTGAGTTTTAGTCAGTTTCAGTCTTTAGGTGTGTGACCCCCCTATCACACCAGAGCCTTCTGATTCGCGACTTAAAACTCAGTTTTAGGTTTTATACGGGAGGTGTGTACCGGGTTTTATAAGATTCGAAAAATAAATCCATCAGTTTTAGTCAGGAAACGGGACGGGTCGGTTGTGACGCGTCCCATCAGGCAGTCAGTTTTAGTGCGTGAATCGTATATGGGAGATGTGTACCAGGCTTAACCCCGTCTGGTCTTTCTAGGACGTAAAACCCATATGAACAAAGAAACACTTACAGCTGCATAATCCGATAAATGCATACAATTTTATCAATTCACTAGAACATGCTACTGTTCAAACCTATGGGATCAGAGTACACAATAATTATTTTAGCATTATTATACTTCAAATATCTCTGAAATTATTTGTTTTAAATCATAATTAATTCAATTAGGCCAATTTAATATAACCTACTACTGTTGAAACCTACGGGATCAGAGTTTTGGAAAGCACACCAAAATTATCTGTCCATGTTTACACTTCAAATATCTCTGAAATTAGTAATATAAAATCATAGTTACTTGAACTGTGCCAATTTAATAGAATATGCTACTGTTGAAAACTATGGGATGAGAGTTTTGGCAAGCACACCAAAATGATCTTTGCATGCTTGCACTTCAAATATCTATGAAGGTAGTAATTTTAAATCACAATTACTTCACCTAGTCTAATTTAATATAACCCACTACTGTTGAAACCGATAGGATCAGAGCTTTGGCAAGCACACCAAAATCATCTTTGCATGTTTACACTTCAAATATCTCTGAAGTGAGTCATTTTAAATCATAGTTAACAATCAACATACAGTAAAACCTCTCTAAATCCACCGACCATGGGACCGACTTTAAAAAGTCCATCTAGGGAGGTGGTCAGTTTAGGGAGTTCTTTTCATCATTACAATGGTATTATATGGGCGATCGTTTGGGACCCAAATAAAGCAATCGATATCGGGGAGTGATCGATCTGTGGAGGTGGTCGATTATGTAGGTTTTACTCTACTAGATTTCTCTCAGAAAATTATAGAAACTCAAAACCATCGGACTATGCAACTTTAAAAAGAGAAGAAAAACACTACTTCGCCAACCCACCTCCCCATGCACTCCCCCTTCCCCCGCCCCCTCCCCATTCCCCCTTGTCCCTACGACTCTTGCACCCCCTGGCGGGAGGGCGCGGAAGCCGGAGGCTATATCGTTTAATGGGGATCGGGTCACGCGTCCAACTTCAACAAGGAGTTTCCAATTAGTCAACATTGAACAATCCGCTGTAACATCTGAATGGAACAGTTCACTGCTGCACCCCGGGAAGCATCGATCCACGAGCACAATGCCCGCGCAGCTTCCGGTGAGGGTGGGTGGGTGGGAGGGAGGGGGCACGTGGGGGGGGGGTGGAGGAAGAGTTTGAGGTGGGCAGCAAATACATATATGGGATGCATAAGCTATCATACGTATATAAAATGGTGAAGTCTATCTTCGCTTTGCTATTTGCTACTGAGTACTGATATTATTATTATGACCAATCGTTGGCTGGCTGGCCGTTTGCCCAGTGTCACGGTTTAGATTCTCCATGGGTTGACATTCTACGTTTGGGGTTCTGCGCATGTGTGTATTCGATTAACATGACCTGGGAAACTTGGGTCACCCGAGTTGCTAGAAATTCAAATAGAACACTGCGAGTGGAGTTGACAAAAACACGTGCCGTGTGCAAAAAGTCCCGACCCAAGTAACCCACCTCTTGGCTGGGGTTGCCTAGGAGTGGTGCCATCCTGTAGCAGTACAAGTCCTATATGTGTTTTTTTTGTGTGTTTTTAATAAACCAGATTAATGAAATTGAAATATAACTAAACTATGCAATCATAAACTACTTTAAATACTATTTTGCTGTAGTTATATCGGTTATGTAAAAATACCGAGCAAGTTTTGGATTAAGCCACCATTTTTCCCACCCCAAGCATGTCATTCGATTTTGTCACATGCGCAGAATCCCCAAGTAGAACGTAAACCCACGGAGAATTTAAACCATGACACCAGGGCCGCATTCAGGCTCCGTCTCGGAGGTGCCTCGGCGACGGGCATGACGTCACACCAGTCTGAACGACAACAGCAGTTGGTAGCCTCAAAAATGGCTGCCCCCATAGGCGGCGGCCATTTGCAATAAACAATCTTCGAGGCGCTTTTCATCTCCAGTCTGAAAAGAGCGTCTCCGAGATGTCGCCGAGACACACTCTGAACGCAAATAGGCCAAAAAGCATCGCTGAGACGTCTCCGTGGCGCCTCCGAGACGGACCCTGAACGCGGCCCAGGCCTGCCGTTGCCAGCGGCACGAGCGGCTAGTGCTGGCTGCGAGATCGGCAGAGTTTGTCACTTGCTGCATGGATTTAAAATACACACATGTATATATATGGTCCTAAAACTCCTATGTGCAACAAACTTTGTAGTCATATATAAAAACACTGTATCACAATTGCCACTGGAAACTGAAGCGTAATGATAGCGTTTCGTCAATCATTAAAAGACACACTGACTGGCAAGCAGGCTCCGGCCACACAGGCATCTGCTTTTTAATAAAGCCCCCCCCCCCCTCAACACAGCCACAGCAGATCACCCCCCACCCCCTCAACACAGCCACAGAGGCCCCCCCCCTCAACACAGCCACAGCGGGTCACCCCCCCCCCCCCTTCAACACATCCACTGCGGCAACCACCCCCCCCCCCCCCCCATGAACACACACACGCCGGGATCCCCCCCCCCCCCCCCCCCCAACACACAGTCCAACCTTTTATTTCAAGGTAAATATTGAACTAGGATTCACAGTCATCATCCTGTCCCTCACACACACACACACACTCACACACACATACACACAACTGGTTAGCTCAGTGTCAGGATAATGTGACTGAGTAGGATATCGGGTCATGGTGCTGTATAAAGTCGCCATGAATGCGCACTGTCACAAATCGGTACCCATCCTGATATTACCTTAGATGTTGCCAGGACGTAAAACAACCAACCACACACACGCAAGCGCGCACACACCCACACCCACACACACTACCCGCCTTTATATCGCTCAGCGATGCCAAACCGCGATTCAGACTCACAGTTCACGACTAACTCCCCCCGACGCCGCCAGGTGGACCCGGGGTGCAATATGGCGGATGTCTCACGCCTGGGGTGTACAATCGAGCGGGGATCGATCACGCGCCGACTGATCGGCACCTTTTGTCGGCCTGCGCGACGCGTGCCACCCCACTGCGCAGGCGCCGGGTTACGCGCATGCGCGAATGGGTGGGTCGGGGGTGGGGTGGAGGCGTTTGCGCAGAGAATAAATAGGTCACTTCCGGGACGGTAACGTTAGTGTCCACCCGATCATGGAATAATTAATTACTTTTAGTTTCATAATCCGTTGGTTTGGAGTTTGTCATTTTCTGTGATAAATATATTACTACAGTACACCCCCGTTAAACCAAGCTCGGTTAAACCAAACGATTGGTTAATCCAAACTTGTTTCGGCGGTCGGGCAAAATACTACTATTTATCATATAAAAAAAGTCAGTTAAACCAAAGTCGGTTAATCTAAACTATCGCACTCATGGCGACTTTATAGTTCTGCCCCACTGGGAGACCAGGCCGCCAGCATCATGCCCTGATATCCCACTCAGTCGCATTATCCTGCCACTGAGCACACCAGTCCTTGCCCTATCCTAATAATGCCAAGCGCCTAGCCAGGGAGCAACAAATATCAATTTTTAAGTCATTGGTTTGACTCGACCAGGGTTCGAACCCACGACCCCACGATCTATCAGCACCGGAGACGGACGATCTAACTCATTCGGCCACCCCTCTGGTCACTAGTAGTAGATCAGCATTTACACTAATATTGTAAATTATATATTCACATTTCATTAAATGATTAAAGTCGTACATTACTGACACCTCCCCCCCCCCCCCAACTGTACGACCATGCAACTTTTGAAAACTTTAAATGACCCCTTAAATAAATTGGAGATACATGTGTTAGTAACTGTTACTTTGATTTTTCAAGTCTACTTTGTTTAAAGTAACTTTTATTTGAAAGGGTTGAGGTTGGAGATGCTTGAAGTGAAAACATGTCAAAATATATTTGGTGTATAGTGCAGAAAAACATGTTTAATGGGTGCAATCATATTAAAGTTGGACATGTAGACTCAAATCGAACAGGTTTTGGTTTCGATTTTTGTTTGTTTTCATCGCATTATAAGAAACCTGAAGCTGAGAGACATAACGACCGACTCATGGACATCACTCTCACATCAGAGAGCTAAATGGAGAGTGGCAGTCAAGTAATGAAAGCTCTTTGTCGCATCGCGACGACACAATGATGATGATGATGATGATGATGATGATCAGATTATACAGCTTTCAGATTTAACATGTTCCAGCTGAGACTGAGTCAGTCCAGTAGTTAGGTTGGATGCTGGTTGGTGGCGCCACCTGTAGTGTTTGGTGAATAATCAGATAATAATGCGATAATCGCTGATTGGCTGATTGCTGATGGCTTAACACTGTTTGTTTTTGTTTGTTGTTTTACGTCGTAGCAACATCTAAGGTCATATCAGGACAGGTACCGACTTGTGACAGTGCGCACACATGGTGACTTTATAGTGCTGTCCTACTGGAAAACCATGTCGCTGGCACCATGATTTGATATCCCACTCAGTCATATTATCCTGACACGGAGCCAACCAGTCCTAGTTTAACACTGTGTTAACAGCAAGCACCAGATTCATGACACAAAGTTAGTGGTATCCATTGTCGCCTCCCTCCGCCTTCCCCCAACTCCTCCCGCCTCCCCCGCATCCCCCCTGCCTCGCCCCGCCTTTGGTTGAAGATTAATCTTCTGGTGGGGCAGTTGTAGAAGCTGGGGATGTCTTTACAACAATCTAAACAATAAATCATTGGGGCGGCCCCGAATCACTCCGGTCCGGCGGTAGCAGAGCACTCGTATCCAGTCAACAGCAGCAAGGGTTCAGGAGGAAGGGATAGGTAAAGGTGGGTCCAGCGGTTCCAGTGAGAGAAACAATAAGGTAAAGGGCCCCACCCAAGCAAATAACTCCCTTGATCAGAGGAAGAAGTAAGCCCGGGAGAAAGAAAAAAAAGGGTAGAGTATAGGACAGAGAAATGAGGAGAGTTGAGTCAAAGGACACAGTGAGAGTACAAAGTGAAATGCTGGTGGGCTCCCCCACCTGGAACTCTTTTCAGACATTATCAAGGAGGAGCATGACCAGCAGAGAGGACATAGAGAGAGGTGTGGATGAAGTGCGGTCCGGATAGCAAGTGTGACACTGCGCACTCATGGCGATTTTATAGTGCTGCCCCACTTGGAAACCTGACCACGAGCAACATAACCTGATATCCCACTCAGTCACATTATCCTGACACTGAGCTAACCAGTCCTTGCCCTATCCTAATAATGCTGAGCGCCTGCCTAGGAAGCGACAAGTATCAATGGCTTGACTCCACCAGGGTTCGAACCCACGACCCCACTTCGAACCCACAACCCCACGGTCTACCAACACGGGAGACGGACGCTCTAACTCATTCGGCCATCCCGTCTGGTCGACCGTCTTGACATAAACAAAAAAACCTGCCTCTCGTGCTTCCCCTTTCCTCAACCGCTCCGGTCCCGGACTCCTCTGCCGCCTACACCGTCAAAAGAAGGCAGTGGAGGGGTGAGCGTGGGGGTGGGGGATCGGGGGGGGTCGGTGCGAGCAATCCTGGCTGTAAGATCGGTGCGGTACACATCGGTAGGTAGATCGCGAGGGAGTAACCCGGGGAGGGAGTACATCGGGAGGAGTATCGGGGAGAAACGAGTATCCAGGGAGGGAGTAATAGAGGAGGGAATAACGTGGGAAGAGTATCAGGGAGGGAGTATCGGGGAGGGAGTATCGGGGAGAGAGTATCGGGGAGAGAGTATCGGGGAGGGAGTATCGGGGAGACACAGTATCGGGCAGGGAGTATCGGGGAGAGAGTATCGGCAGGGAGAATCGGGGAGAAATTATCAGGGTATCAGGGAGAGTATCGGGGAGGAGTATCAGGGAGAGAGTATCGGGGAGGGAGTATGGGGAGAGATTATCGGGGAGAGAGTATCGGGAGGGAGTATCGAAGGGAGAGAGTATCGGGAACGAGCAGAGTATCGGGGAGAGGGAGTATCGGGGAGGGAGTATCGGGGAGAGAGTATCGGGCAGGGAGTATCGGGAGAGAGTATCGGGGAGGGAGTATCGGGGAGAGAGTATCGGGAGGGATTATCGTGGATAGAGTATCGGAATCGGGAGAGTATCGGGAGGGAATTATCCTGGAGGACTATCGGGAGGGAGTATCACAACAAACGGTGGAGGGATATCGGGAGAGATAACGGGCAGGGAGTATCAGGGACGCAGAGCTATCGGGGAGACATCGGGGAGAGTATCAGGAGGGATATTATCGGGGAGGGAGATATCGGGGAGGGATTATCGGGGAGAGAGTATCGGGAGGGAGAATCGTGGACAACGAGAGTACCGGGGAGAGCAGTATCGGGGAGAGAGTATCGGGGAGGAGTACCGGGGAGAGTATCGGAGGAGGGAGTATCCGGGGAGGGAGTACCGGCGGAGGAGTATCGGAGAGGGAGTATCGGGGAGGGAGTATCGGGGAGGGAGTCATCGGGGGATTTTTAAAAAAAATCTAGGGGGAGTACCCCCGGGGGACAGTATCAAGGGCGAGTATCGGGAGGGATTATCGGGGAGAGAGTATCGGGGAGAGAGTAAAGGGAGAAAGGAGTATCAGGGAGAGAGTATCGGGGAGGAATATCGGGGAGAGAGTATCGGGCAGGGGTATCGGGGAGAGATTATCGGTGCGAGAGTATCAAGGGAGGGATTATCCTGGAGAGACTATCTCGGGAGGGACTATCGGGAGGGATACCACGGGAGGGATATCGGGACGAGAGTATCAGGGAGAGAATATCGGCAGGAGGACATCGGGAGAGAGTATCAGGGGGAGAGTATCGACAAACAGGGAGGGAGTATCGGGGAGGGATTACCTGGAGAGAGTATCGGGAGGGAGAATCGGGGAGAGAGTATCGGGGAGGAGTACCGGGAGAGAGTATCGGGGAGACGGAGTACCGGCAGGACAGAGTATCGGGGAGAGAGTATCGGGGATAGAGTATCGGGGGGAATATCGGAGAGGAGTATCGGGGACGGGATTATCGGGGAGAGACATCAGGGTAGAGTACGGGGGAGGGAGTATCGGCAGAGAGTATCGGGGAGAGAGTACGGGGAGGGAGTATCGGGAGAGAGTATCGGGAGGGAGTATCGGGTACAGAAGTATCGGGGAGGGAGTATCAGGGGGAGGATAGGGGACAGAGTATCATGGAGGGAGTATCGGTGAGGGAGTATCGGGGAGGGATTATCGGTGGGGGGGGATCCGTGGAGAAGTACTCGGGGGAGGAGTAAGAGTATCGGGACAGAGTATTGGGGACAGAGTATGGGGACAGAGTATCGGGGACGGGAGGGAGGATAGGGGACAGAGTATCGTGGAGGGAGCTATCGGGAGGGAGTATCGGGGAGAAGAGTATCGGGCAGGGAGTATCAGGAGAGAGTATCGGGAGGGAGTATCGGGGAGACTATCGGGCAGTGAGTAATCAGGGGAGAGAGTATCGGTGAGAGAGTATCGGGCAGGGATTATCATGGAGAGACTATCGGGAGGGAGTATCGGGGACAGATATCGGGGGATCGGAGGTATCAGGGAGAGAGTATCGGCAGAAAGGGACATCGGGAGAGAAGTATCAGGACGGGAGGTATCGGGGAGGGAGTATCGGGGAGGGATTACCGGGGAGAGAGTATCGGGAAAGAGACCAGGAGTATCGGGGAGAGAGCTATCGGGGAGAGAGTATCGGTGAGAGAGTATCGGGGGGATTAGGGGACAGAGTATCGGGAGGAGTATCGGGGAGAGAGTAATCGGGGATGGAGGGAGTAACGGGGACAGAGTATCGGGAGGGAGTATCGGGAGGAGTCATCGGGGGAGGAAGAATAGGGGACAGAGTATCGGGGAGGGAGTATCGGGAGGGAGTATCGGGGAGGATTAAGGGACAGATTATCAGGAGGGAAGTATCATCGGGGAGAGAGTATCGGGGGAGAGAGTATCGGGGAGAGAGTATCGGGAGTATCGGGGGTAGTATCGGGGAGAGAGTATCGGGGAGGGAGTATAGGGGACAGAGTATCGTGGAGGGAGTATCGACGGGAGGGAGTATAGGGCACAGAGTATCGGGCAGAGAGTACATCAGGCGAGAGAGTATCAGGGGAGGAAACAAAGAGATATCGAGGGAGAGAGAGTATCGGGCAGGGAGTATCAGAGAGAGAGTATCGGGGAGGGAGTATCGGCAGGAGAGAGATACGCCGGACAGACTCAGGGAGGAGGCTGGAAGGACAGTATAACAGGGAGACAGAGAGTAACGGGCAGGGAGTATCGGGGAGAGAGTATCGGCAGAGAGTATCGGGAGAGATTAGAAGGACTATCGGGAAAGCAGGGAGTAGGGGGAGAGTATCGGAGGGAGAGTATCGGGAGGATTATCCAGGAAGAGACTATATCGGCAGGGGTATCGGGGAGAGAGTATCAGGGGGAGAGTATCGGGGAGGGAGTATCGGGGAGGGATTATCGGGGAGAGAGTATCGGGGAGGGAGTATCGGGGAGAGAGTATCGGGGAGAGAGTATCGGGGAGAGAGTATCGGGGAGGGAGTACCGGGGACAGAGTATCGGGGAGGGAGTATCGGGGAGGGCGTATCGGGGAGGGAGTATCGGAGAGTCAGGGGTGTGTGCTATCGGCGCGGGGGATTAGGTCAGGAGATAGGGGTGGGAGACGTTATCGGTTCGCGATTGGGGGATGTGGAAGGGGAGGGGGGATCGAGGATATTAACGTGGACAAACAGGTCCTCCCCCCACCCCACACCCCCACCCCACACCCCACACACACTCCACTGCACCGACCCCCGGTGTGTGAAGCGTGCGGCGCGGCGTGACTTCCGGTCGATGCCGGGGTTGCCGGTGTGTCGACTGATGGTTGGCTTTGTTGACATTGTTGACATCCGACGCGC